>KB306649.1:41300-58514 GCA_000328365.1 Capitella teleta | reverse complement strand
ATATATATATATATATATATATATATATATACATATATATATATATATATATATATATATATATATATATATATATATATATATATATATATATATATATATATATATATATATATATATATATATATATATATATATATATATATATATATATATATATATATATATATATATATATATCCATATCCATATCCATATCCATATCCGGTCGAATGTACTCCATGCAAAATTTCCACACAACCACCAAAAGCGTCATCGTTGTGAGCTACAGAGTAAAAGTTGATTTTGTTGCCAACAACATATTCATGTTGGACTAAATTGCGGACAAGGGCGCGTTTAGTGTGGATCAGTGCTAATTATTTCACCCGGCTGACTCTCATCTGAAGGTTAATTTCTCGCGAGTAACTTAGGCTACTATTAAGATAATGTTTGACCATAAAATGCTTCGTCTAATCCCACATCGGACGCGTACCCCTCATTTATTGGGCCGCGCAATAAGAACTTCCGTCGTGATCATTGGCGCAATTTCCACAGCTTCATTTCCTTAGAAAAAATGTTTATGAGATGTGGCCGTATTTTTGGCTGTCGATACATTGCAATGGTTGTGTGCGCCATTTCTTTGCTGGGTTGCAGATTTCATGGATCAGCATTCGCTCACTTCCGTTCCTTTTGCCAGTTTTACTCAGCGCAATCTTGCTGTTCGTTCTAACGAGATCTGCTGTTAACCATGTGCTAACATAATATTTAGATTTCAGCAATGCAAGCGATGTCTTCAATTGTGTAGATGGTTGTAAGGATGACATTTCTCGAGGTGCGCAGAGACAGATGCGTATTTAGAGACACGTCTGGGCGTTATCTTTCTGCATGTGCTGATCGTTTATTCATAACAGGCTTCGTTGTTCGCTTCAATGAAGCCTTGGCCATCGCCTACCACCTGTGCGTGCAAAAGAGGTACAACTGCGTTGATGGGCTGCAGTCAGCTTCATTACTGATCCTATCGTATTTCAAAAGTCACAATGGTCAAATCAATTCCAAGGTATATACGTGGCGCCGCAAACCGAAATGAATATAGACATGATTGGCATCTCGTTAGCTTCGTACAGTGGGTGCATGGCAGTGGCAAGGTCGGACAAATCAGCGTCATCTGCTTTTCTGATCAGTGAGCCTCCTCCCTCCCCTTTCCCTTCCTCTGAGGTCTTTCATATCCTGTGATCTGCATGCATTCTTTGTTTGGGCCGAATGTTCCACGCTGAATAGGTTTAACTTTACACCTGTGGTTACTGAGTACTCGTTTAATCATAGCAAGTGAGTTCTTGATCGGTAATTATTTCGAGAGAGAGTAATGTCCTTCAAATTAGTCTTCTTCATCTCCGCCTGTCAATTGATGGAAGTATGTCTATTCAGCATGAAATTAACTGCTTCGTCGATGTAAATGTTAAGATTATGTGGATGCTTCTAACTACTTCACACGATGTTTCATCATAGCATATGTTATTATGATTATATAAATTCTACCTATGCATGTATAGACCTTCGGGCAGAGCGTCTGCTTCCCTCTCTCCAGAGGCAATCAGCGAATACTGACCGAGAGGTCAGAAGACCAAGATGCAATTAGCGAGTACTGGCGGTCAGAAGTTCGCCGAGAAGAAAGAACCGGGAAACAAGCGCATCCATCACTGTCAGATAGCAAATACTTGGAAGGCACCGATCTACTGCACTGTCTATGAGAATCACAGGCTGCCGTACAACTGCGATTTAGTATATAAGACGAGTATTTCCTATGGACTCTCTCTCTCTCTCTCTCTCTCTCTCTCTCTCTCTCTCTCTCTCTCTCTCACGTGCTCACTCATCTCGTGCGGAAGATCTACAAAGACCACTTTCTTGGAACCTTTTTTTTATTTTGAGTACTTTAGAATATTTTATTGAAGGTAAATTAAAGCCAATATGAAGTGATTGGTTGAGTCTTCGTTATTACGAGCTTGGAGCTTACCATCCAACTAGTGCATAGTTGACGTAGCCCTGGAGTCACTACGTCAGTAAAAACTTCTGCTCCTTTAGCCGTCGATCTGCTGATATCAACTTATGGATACATTTAGTCGATGGACTGTGTGATAATATCTGGTGACCATTAATTAAATAATTAGAAAGTGACACATTAACACAAAAACTCAAAGGCCATATCAGACAATCAAACTCAATTTACATGGCGCAGTAGGAGACCAGCTGATGGTTTCATTTCTTTTCTTGGTAACATCCATTATGAGTGAGTGATGGGGTTTTACGGCTCCACCCAACCCATTCGGGTGATAAGGGCGCCAGTACATCCATTATCATACTTCTTTATACTTGGCAGTTGCTCTGATATTGCATTTATTAGCACACCATTGTGCTACCATGGCTCTTAATTGCTTTAATGATCAAATTATCGAATGTTGGGTTTGGATCGAATGCTTGGATTGCCCCTGTATTGAACCGGAAGTTGACCTCGATTTGATATATGCGCACAATAATTTCGATAGAAGGATCTTGGGATATTATTGCTAATTTCTATATCCAGGGTTCATTTTGTAGCACTCACTTAGCACTGGTTTTCAGGTCGTCTACTTATTAGGCAATGATCACGGGTTTTAATTTCGATGGTTTTCAATTATCATACCATGTGAATTGTATTTATACATTTTGTCGATCAGCGGGGACAATATGCTGATGAGGGCAGTCCAGGTAGCGTGGGCCCTGACCATCGTTCTCTTCTAAGAGGATCGAGTGATGTTTGATGTCAGCTATTTTTACTGATTGCTATGCATTAGTTTGCATACGAGATAATATGGCCATGGCGACTGCTGTATATGTTCAATGCCATTGAAGCTATTGAATTTAGAGTTGAAGCATAGGCACTGTCATTAGACAATTAGTGAGCTCAATGAAAATTTAATTACGCACGCCTTCACTGGAGAAGCTGATTAGCTTTATTCGCCAGAAGCACGCAGCACTGCGGAGTATGTTTGAGAGAATCTCGGTTTAATTATTTCGAAGCCACATTACTTTGATCTTATCTGCAGACTTTCATTATCGCTGATACATGTAATTTTAAATGCCAACTATTATTCAATATTATTTAAAATGCGATTTATTTGCTCAGTTTTTGATATGTTCTTTTGATTTTTTTTTTTTTTTTTTTTAATTCGCTGAATTCAAACCCGGGTATTGCGTAATTGATCCGAGTACCCAACGGACGCTACCCTTACATAAATAATGGACACGAACTAGAGCATAGTATGTCATAGAAACAATCGTCAAACTGCCTAAGCTTAATCAGCACTGTTTTCTCCCAGTAAGACAATGTTCTTTGTAATACTTCATAGGAATGGGCTGACAGTCAATAGAAAGGAATGCTTGTTGAACGAAATTGAGAACACTGTAGCAGCTGCGTTATTCATCCTGCTCATTGTGTGCAATACCCTCACCCTTTTAGCAGCGTAGGGCGCTCAATGAAGGTTCACTGATCTAATATAATAGGCTTCCATTCCCAAGTGAGAGAGGTGTCCAGTGTGGTGTGCCAGTCGCATATATTTCCTACTCTGCTTACGCGTTCGATGTAAGGGACGCCCGGCCATTGATGATGGTGCTTGTCCGCGATGTTCTTGGCCTTCATCGGCCCCTTCTGACATCTAGTATTCCCTATAATCTCACTCATTTCGGATTTAGCAAAAGGGAACAAATGATGGATGCCAATTGGCCGAAGGATGCAGCAATGCGATGTAAAATTTTGTGCCAAATGGGCATTGCATGGCAATTACTTTGTGCCTGTGCAATAATAATTGGCACGGTTATGTTATGATGAATATTTTATGTGAGCTAATAAAATGTTGGCATTTTAATTTTGGAAATGGGTTGTAATTGTTTTTTTAGTCGTTTTGAAGGCTTAAATCAAGTGATATTCAGCGTGAGCAATTAAACCGCATGTTTCACAGATGTAATGCACATTATAAACGGCCTTAAACTTTTGTGATTGGATTGAATCAATTTGAATATGCATAAAACAATGTTGAATTAAATGTGGTATTATTTATAATGTTTTGTTATCAGGAGACGAATAATTAATTTAAAAACAGTAGGAGGCTCTCAATGATGCATATCATAGGGTGAAGAATTCCAGAGTTTTAGGAACGTGCGTAAAGGCCGAGTTTTGTGATCGATGAGTAAGAGTATAAGATGCGCTCAATCCTGGCAAACTTTAGGCTTGAGTGTAAGCACCACGCAATAGTGTATTATTAACTTTTGATCTAGATGTGCCAGAAGCTATAACTAAGATAATAGTATATATCATTCATTTCTACTGTGAACAATCAGTTGATCTCACTGTGATTGCGTTCTTTTGATATCAATTTTACATTCACATAATACAAAAGTGTTTCAAGAGCACTAACAACCTACAATGGGGATTTATCGATTTGGCTTTATCTCGATACAAATTGTTATTTTCTTCTCATATACTATATAACCGCGATAAATATATACTATACTCCTGAAAATATTATCATTTGTAGTCTCTTCAAGGACATAACTAAATCTAAATAGTATTATTACATATTAGTACTGTACCCATTGTGGTACTACATGCATCAATAATCACGACAGAGTGAAATGTTATCACACTGTTATTACACTGTTATCCTTCTTGTTCATCGTAATCATGTAACTCACTCATTGAACTAAGTAACAAGTGCTGCGCATGCGTAGACCCGAACAAGATAGACACACAGAGATGGCAGTCATTCAAGATTTAACGTTCCTTTGGTGGTAATTGTCGCTGACACGTGGTGCCTTTGTGACAATATTGTTATCCTTAACCACGTCTTGAGTTCATGGCTCACGCTGAACATTCAAGGTGATTCAGTGTTGTGGATATTAACACTGTGAGAGTCCTATGTGTCATTCAAGTGAGAGTGCGCACTCCTAACTCTCTATGTATAATGAGGATTTGCTTGTTTATACCCTTGTGCAAAGTCGTCTGTCTACATGCAATTCATGGCAAAATTATACTATTTCGGGTTGTGGAATGAAAGAGACTGCTGATAGTGCAAGATTTAGAATTATTTGGACGATAAGAATGGAATGCACTATCCGTCTAAATCTATGTAACCTTATGATTTTTGTGTTGTACGATTGTACTATGTTGTTGATCGTTTGTGTCGTTCATCTAACCCGCTTTTTATCCTTTCTTTTTCACGGGGTGCAAGGAACTCCTCCCCTTTCGTTATTTCCTTCTTCTCAGGGGGTCTAGTCAATATCAGACTCTGAACCGAACCTCGCCACATAAGTCGGAGTTTTGTCTAGGATCACTGACCCAAGGATTGCTCCCTTTCCTGCGACACAAGCATCCTTCTGGACTGGCGATTTTCATGAGAGCAGAGCAGTCAAGCGAATGTAATTGTCTGAGTTGCGATGTGATGATGCGATTAACATGATAAAGTACAAAGCTGGTGAAGTGATGGATGCAAGTGCAGAGCAATGAGCTGCAATGAAGCCCAGCACATTCGAGAGAGCGAGCCTTGAGTCATTGATAAAATGCCAGAGGCGAGCCGGTGCGTAGGTTGACAATAGCAGTATTGGCACTAAAAAGAGGAGAGGATGACCCCTCTGGATGACCACAAGCAATTGCTCTCTTTGAGTCATATGACGGTTAATGTTTCTTGATAACAAAAAAATTATTAATCGATTCATCAAAAGGTGAGCACTATGTATCTCCCAATATTAATTACGTCAAAAATTGCTTTGATGTGAAATAGTTTGTGTTATTGTCAGAAGGAATGAAGAAGTACATAATCTGCAATATAGCCAATGTAAGTTGGTTACATAATGCATAACTGTGTCCTTTGACGAATCCGCCGAATGGCGTGTCCTCCGATCTCAGAAGAATGGGCGTAATACCTAGATGAATAATTCATAGTGCACGATATCCACATCCTTAGTCAAAGCGCTCCCCAAGTATAAATAAACTATATTTCATTAGATATATGGTACCCATTACAAGTCCCGAGCTAGGGGACTATATACATGTACTTTGGTACTGTAGCCATCTAGGGAAATCAAGCCCCTTATATTTGGATTAGACATCCAATGCTCCACAAATGAGCTAAACAGATAGCGTGTATTGATTATAATTTCAAAAGAAAAATAAGTACATCATTAGGTTTTACCTGAAACAACATTTACAAAATAATTATTTCGGTACTCAAATTGTTAGAATTTTGCACAACGATGCAACACGCACAAGGATTGTGCCGCTGGTTACTATGACAACAGGATGTCGATCAATGAGAAGTTGTGAGAATTCAAAATAACATAATTACTTTCTAAATACGGCGCCGATAATCAATGAAATATTAAAGCGACATTCACCTGAGCTGCAACTTATACCTAAGCAATCTAAATGCTAAATACATGTATGCACATCTATAATTATTGTTATTACTTCTTCTATTTTTCCAGTTAGGCTGAAAGGCTTAGTTTGAAGTGCATGGCTACCAACCCATTACCAACCATGTATACCTTTTGGTCAGAGCGGCCTCGATTTACGATACAAGTCAATTGAATTTGAATTTGAGCTAAGTATACATTGGAGACTTCGGATGAGACAACAGTGCAGTCTTAGCTGATGAAAAAAATAGCATTACCAATACCCGGTCGGTGAATCAAACCACAACCAGCTCCATCGTGGCTGCGAGTCCAACGCTCTAAGCACAAGACCAGCGGTGCAATAATAGTGTAATACAATAATGCATAATGAGAGTAAATAATTATTGCAAAATCATAAATTAAAACGCATTTTCATTTGAACATAATTATATAAAATAATAAGCATTTACACTGCTCAGAAAGATTTACAAGGCAACGCTGATACGCCTGCACTGGTATAGTTTATCTTCTAGTATTAGTCATCAGAATTCAGGAAAGGATTTCACAAGGCCTGTGGTTAAAAGCACCGGATATTGCCTGCTTCGACAGCGCAAAAAGGTTGTCGTCAACTCGTCATTCTACACATTTCTCAGCAGTAAAAATCCCGAGATGGAAGATGTAAACTTATAGCTCTAAAAAATGCATTTAGATATGTAATTGGATATTGATAAAAAAGTGACGTCGGGCGATGATGGATGACACCATGTTATTTTCTTGTAATGTCATTCCGCCAAAAGAAAATCCATTATTGAACTGCCATGCGTCATGGACCCTGCATGGGCAATTATAGATGTGCAAACAGTTTCTTCGTCGTGCCAAATAACATATGTAAATAGCATTCGATTTATATTAAGTACATCATGAAGCAAGAAATACACCACCACAATATATGCATTGCAGGCTTATCTTACCTGCAATCCAATTCAGTGAACTATCCAATGGCGCTTGAGGTTTGACTATTAAGATGCTCGCGATGCGCTACCATCACCCCGACTGATTCACAAACACAGCCGCTGCTATTCTCATGATTGCAGCAGCGGAGCAACGGCTGTCTCAGCTGAGGAGAAAAAGAAAAATCGAGGCTAGGCCTTCGATGCAGTAAGTAGTTATATTGACCAGCACAGTGGTCATTACCTGATTGCCACAAGCATGCGCGTTTCAATCACAAATCAATGACATCATTGGCTGAATAATGTAGTTGTTAATTTCTACGTGTTTATTATGCATGGGTTAAGTATTCATAAATTCGAGGCTGATCGGCTGGCAGACTTATTGAATGGTTTGATAATTAGTGCTTCAGACTCTTTAAAGCCTCTTATTTTAATTGTATTTGTCAATTATGGAATACTTTACCTGCTAAAATCCTCGCGTCTTGAGATAATAAATTACTCTCATCGGACATGGTAACATGTTCTAAATAGTTTTTGTGATAATAATTATTTCAAAATGTAGAGATCAAATTCGTGGATATTCCTCAAGTTTGCCTGAAACACCAAGGATTGTCTTTCGTGAATACGACTGATACGGACAGAGTTTACTCATAGAATTTTTTTCTTCTTTTTTTATTATTTTTTTTTATTTTTTTTTTTTTATTTTTTATTTTTTTTTTTTGTTGCAGCCTTTCATATAGTGTCCAAATATGTCCAATGAGCGAGAAATGCAGTATTGGAAGCAAAGTAAACATGAAATAGCTCGTGTTCGTTCTTTTAGCAAAACTCTATAGCCCTACACGCTGTTAGTTTGCGACTGAATTTGTCCATATCCGAGCAATAATAATTATATGTATTGAGGTCGCGGCTTCGTTTCATTAGCTTCTTGAGTGAAACATAAAAATGGTTGGTTGGCAGCTTAGAATGCCTGTATTTATACGAAAATAGTTAACGATTACCAACGGAGTTCATAATTAATGATTTAGATCGCAACCATGTCTTGTTTGTGGTTAGTTCGATGTTGTTTTATGCATACGCTTAACAACACTTGAGAACCGCTAGCGAAGTGATTATTCAAGTTATGTCACATTCACAGATGCCCTGTTTATTTAAAACCAATACGTTCAAAGAAAATTTGCATAATGGACCCGGTGACTATCCCCTGATAAACCCTTGAGCTCAAGCAAACTGCATAAACAGAAGTTGTGTTCAATTCGAACAATGATGTTCGCATGTTTATCACTTGTAAGTCTTTAAGCAGATGTATCACCTCCAGACACAGTTAAAGTTTGTATACTTTCAAACAACTTTAATCGTGAAAGCTTATTCTTATTATCAGATATTATGAGCACATTTAAAGCATCATTATTGATTTCCATTGTTATACATTCAGGCGTATAATTTCTACAAGTAATGCGTGCGCTCTCACCGCTCTCGCGCAGAAGAATAAACACAATTAATATCCAAGCTCTTCTTTTTCTTGTCGAATATTCTGCAGGATAGACCCCAATTTGTTGTCGCAGAAGGCTGTCGATCATCACCAAAATGCACCGGTGTAACAGTCTTTATAGTCTCTCGAAAAGGTAATCCGACGTACTTTATGTCCTTGTTTGTATAGTCATAAGACTTCATGTTCTAGGAATAGTAGTCCGACAGACGTGATTAGTAGTCCCAGTGGAACTATACATACTAGGATGGATAGACAGCGGCATTGAATTAGAGCCAATAACAATTGTACAGGTCGTGAAATGGTGTTTATTACGATTGGTACGACTTTATATTAGCTGGATTGACTACTTTCTTCAATACTCGATCTTAATTTTTCAACTTGTACAGATTCCTTTCGATCACTGACAGGATAGTGTAAGGGCGGTTACACCTATCCTTTTCCTTGTCGCTTTTTCGGTTTGCTGAATCCCAATCTGGAACAGACAACACATTTCTGTGAGGACATTATTACAGTGTATCAAATTGAAAGTCACCAGGTACTAGGCCTTTGCCGGCACAGAGATACTTCTCATGGGTAGTGTTTTAACTTAACCTGTAGGCTATATTTTTGACACAAGTCGTACTGGGAGGCAAAACCCCTAACTGAATTGACCATATTTGGAAATCAGAAATGTCATCGAACCTTCTCGTACGTTTTATTGCGCTCAAGGTGACCTATTATATATGTACATGTAGTATAAATCGTGAATTGTGAAAACATAGGGAATACTATCAATGCAGAGGCGCACATGCGGAAGCGTAAATTATCGTCTTAATCAAATGCAATTATACCTTCTTTTGTTGAGTGAATTAGATGTAAAATTAATCTCCATCTCATCCTCTTTAATCACTACACGACGCCACTCCTCTCTTTTTTGATCCTCCATTTATGCACTCGTACTTGGTTGGCTAGCAGGAACCTCATTAAATGCACTTACATATTTACTTACGTATCTATAAAAAAAATCAGAGTTGTGACCAAGGAAAGTTTTTTAATTAAGCTATTGATGAACATGAATCACGGAAACATGAACGTAGTCGCAGCAATATTGGTTCATAATGCCAAACTATAAGTACCAATTCATGATTTTACAGCAGAATTAAGCAATCAATGAGCTAAATATGCATTTCTACCTGACATGACTTTACATTATCATTTAATGTATGATGAAAACCATTGAAATCCAACTTCTAATATGCCAGATGGACTACCTCAATCTGCATGTTGACAGAAGTTGACATATTTATGGCCCTAACAGGAGTCAGTTAGGCTCAGTCCAGTATAATTGGTATAATTGGTATATGCATTGGAAGCTCAACCAATTATCATTGCAGTGTAGAATATACTCTGCGAATTTCAAGACTACAACTTTCATAACGATTGAGTTATCGGCATTTGAAAAAGGCATTATTGCTATTATGCAAGATTACGCAAGAACCGTGCATCTAGGAGTCATAATACTTCCGAGCTTTATTTCACATATTGATGCACTGAATCATTTAATGCCAGTTTTGCTAGCATAACTAGTTAATGAGTTATTGGCGATCAAATTTTCAAATTTTAAAAATCACTGCGACCTTGACCTTTACCCTTTGACTTTAGAACTTTCAGTGTTGATCCGAAATAACCTAATTCATTAATAAGTGCAACTTACTAATTGACAGAGCGAATTTAAAATATTCAGTACCAAACATTCTTCATTCAAGTGTTGCCTAATATGTGTTCGGACCGAAAACACACAAATACTCTGAATTATTCAATTTCTTTTCAAGACTCGACAGCACACAATGTATGCAACTCCGAAAAGTTATAAAATTGACGAATTCGAAATAATCATCAATTTACGCAATTAAATGCTTTAATTACCACAATGACTTTGACCTTGGTGCAACCTCATTTAAACTTATAATTACGTAAGATGGCTATACTAGCAATATACTTACAAATTTTAATGCAACAACCGATATATTTGCATTTAAAAAAGTATCAATTACTATTATGCAAAATTACGCAAGAAAGGTGCGTCTGAAAGGAGTAATAGCAGCTGCATTGTTGTACATATTAATGCACTTGATCGATTGATGTATGTTGCAAGATCCTAGCTTAATTAATGAATGAGCGAGAAGCGATCCAACTTGCAACTTTGAAAAATCGCTGTGACCTTGACCTTTGACGTTTAACCTACAAATTTGAATCAGACTCGCAGAATGACATGTACTATCAATGTGTGAAATTTGCTGAAATATACCTCGGCGCATAAAAAATCGTTCAAATCGTTCAAATCGAGAAAGAAAGAAAGAAAGAAAGAAAGAAAGAAAGAAAGAAAGAAAGAAAGAAAGAAAGAAAGAAAGAAAGAAAGAAAGAAAGAAAGAAAGAAAGAAAGAAAGAAAGAAAGAAAGAAAGAAAGAAAGAAAGAAAGAAAGAAAGAAAGAAAGAAAGAAAGAAAGAAAGAAAGAAAGAAAGAAAGAAAGAAAGAAATAAGCAACACAATTCGTAGAATTGAAGATGACACACAGAAAGCCAGTAAGTGGAGCAGAGGTTGGTGCATGGCCTTCAATATCCAGTAAAACCTAGGCGATGTTCTTCACTAGAGCTCATCACGAACCTGCTCCGATCACATTCTGCAACACCACACTTCCATTTGTCACCAATTGCATCAGGTCATCATAACATTGACTCTATCTGCAAGAAATCTGCATCTGAGGTTTTCCTTCTACACCGAATGTCATGCAAAACTAATTGCTAAGATATATTGCTTCGATGCTATAAAACATGCATCAGGCCTCACATATAAGCACTACCCGCAGGGCAGAACTACCGCAGAGAAATCGTGTTGCTTAATGTTCTGCTTCGGAAGTCGAGGACTAGCATTTTCGCTATTACTGATGCGCCCAAAATCGATGAAATTTCGACTTGGCAGAATAATCATTGTTTTTCAACCTTTTGATGTAAATTGAACGATATTATTGTGCTTTTTATTAGCGGTGATATTCAGTTGTTGTCGCAACAACCAACTCGACGGCGCATGCGCACAGAAACAATCCCGTAACTCCATATGAGCACATGGACCTCTGATTGCGAATCATATCGTCTAGATTAGCTGCTCTTGGAATATGTGTCGCTTATCAGAGCCAAGGTGCAAATAATATCATGTACTTTTTAAGTGTCACAGATTAAAAATTTCAATAATTTGAGTGGATGGCTTTTTTGTGCTATAAATGTGTAGAGCAGCTAAAAGTGTGCCTTGGGAGGTGATACCGGAGGCTTCACATAGTTCATTCTTCTCCGTATTCAATAACGCCCTTAGAACGGATGTTAAAAGGTTTTCCAATGAATAGAGGTCCACTTTAATACCGTGAAAGCATTGATGCTGATAAATTCAGAAGCTCCTACGTCTTTGTGTGAGTGCAGGCACGTTTGTCAATGGGCTAGGTGCAAGGAAGATCATTCTGCGGATGAATGGCGCAGGGTACACCTTGTGGCCAATAGACTTTGGTGCTACCACCGACAGTGCCCTGCAAAGACTTCCTAACCAAATAAAATCGAGACATCACTTCGTTCAACAACGCAATCGTGATCATTTACGTTTTGATGTAACCAAGACGAAGGGCATGGTGTCCGACCTTTTGTAAATTTTAATTTGTAAATAAAATCATCCAGAGCTCAGTCACAAGACCATAAAAATATTCGTGCAACCGGATCTTGAGAGGAAGAATCCCGGTTGCAGGGTTATCGTGTTGTGCCCTGATTATATTATCGTGCCCGCGACATTGTCATGGGTCACACAGCTGCGTCCCACATAACAATAACAATTAATGTCAAGGTGCTGGTTTTGGTCACTGCTTTGATAAACAGCCTCGGAGTGCGTGGCGTCACGCTGAATTAAGTCCTTGACGTGGTACGTTTTCATTACCTACTTCTGTAGTGACATCACGTGACCGTTCCACTTAGGATCATTCAGTTTCTTACCACGAAAGGTCCGAAACCTACCGGGAAGCTATAATTTGCAGCTACAATTGAATATTTACTCGGATTGGACAAATATAGTAATAAGCCATGAATATAATAATTATATTGTTTGGAATCTTTGAATATTACGAACGAGAATGAATCTGCAAACAGAACAACCTAAACACTAATGATCGGCAGATTTATTTTTAAGCGACAAGAACCTTCAATAGACCAAGTTGTGTGTTCACTCCACGGGCGATGGCCACTTCATCAGCAAGAATAAAAAAAAGTGTAAAAGTAATAAATGGTCAAACTTCATTGAAATAAGTTAACTAACACAATTTCACGTTATAGGTGACAACATTCAGTTTCTATTAACGACAACGTGTGTCGAAAGGACGATTCTGAGGAAGGTGGGGCTGGTTAATGTTTGCTAGTTTACGTTTGGATAAAAAGCACCCCAAATAATAGCTACATGGTGCAATCTGGTGACTGCCCGCAATAGCTCCATGATTTCGATGTCTGCCAGATGAATGGGTTGGTATATTCTGATATCTTCTGTTATATAAATGTACTATGCAATATTTCAGGATTAATCAACAAATAATCAAAATGTTCCTCATCTGCCTTCTCACTTCGTAAATCTTTACGTCATATTCCCACCACTCGCTGTCCGTCAATGATATAAATATTATATCCAAATTATTATTCGTACACGTTCTGTCCTTCGCATTACCGCTATGCGTTTGATCCTTTTAGCCTCACAACATTAGAGTCAAAGCTGTACTGGTTCCTACAACACGGGATCTAAACAGGAACAATGAAAGATATGCATAATATAATAATTATGATTACGCCGGATAATTCCAGCGTAATTTGCCAAACTACAAGTGTCATCTTCACCATTGAATGCATAGGTCTTGATCATAGATGGCAATGAGCTCTATGACACGGATGATTCTGGTCATTTGGACATCAAAGCTTCCTTTGGTATGAAGGGTCAAGATTTACTTGGATATTTCTAATTAAAAGGATGCAGCCAAATGCTACCGGAAGATGTAGATACCCCTTTGATGTAGATTTGGGTGTGAATTTAATTAACAGTAGCTCTGTGGATATTTTTTTATTGATTACCAAAGTTAAACTCCATGTGTTCTCGTAAAGAATTATGTGAATCGTCCCTATGCCAATTCGGTGACCACGCGTGCTGTAAATCCAAATGTGTGCAGGGGTATTCATATGCACTAGGGAACTGCTCTTGTTGGTATCATGTCCTTGCACCATCAGCATCCGCTAATAGACCACGCATCCTGCAATAAAAAAAAGAAAAGAAAGATCGACGCACCTAATTTCCCCGGTTTCAAAAGAAAATAAAAGAGGTTATTGACCTTGAACACGAAATCACGTGACTAAAGGTGGTAGGGAGGGAATATTGAGATAAACCCTCTGCATAGCATCGTGCTATAACTTTTCCTGCGTAATAATATTGCACTTGTGAATAACTTACGTTCGTTTGACTATGAATGGACAGCACCAATGGAAACTGTAACTAAATAGCAAACAGAGGAATGTCAAAATTGTTAAGTAATGCCTTCGTAAGGTAATAGTCTGGGTCCTTATATCCCAAAATACATTAGCCGTAGGCAAATCGTATCGAAGCAAATACTTATAGTGAAATGTATAGATATCGACCTGCTAAATACAATGCCGAAGAAATACGTCTTCTGTGGGGTTGAAATATTTACCCCCGGAACACGACGTAGGGTATAAATAATCTCGCAGTCTAACAACGCAAGTACAACATTTTATTATTATCTTAAAGTGTCTATGACACTTCAGCTCCTAGATTACATAAATCGATTCACGGAGGTTTCATCATGCCCTTATAGGGATGGGGAACTAAATTTTAAGTGATGTTCTATTGACTCATAGCACCAATTGATAGCATTCCGTGCCAAGAACACCCTGCCTGGATGCAAACGTAAGGAAATAATGCATTCCGAATATCGGGGTTAGCATTGCGCCAATGGGAGAATGGCTTCCATTGCGAAGTATAGGAGGCAAACGTCAGCTGATGGCTTGGTTTGGCTGATGGCTGATTGGTCCCGTTCCCCTCGTGAAGCTATCGATTTCAGCCAATCAGAGCAGAGCATCTTCGCCATAAAAGGACATCTTTGTTGTTTACGAAACGAAAGCGCATGCGTGGTGCACTCTGGCTGACCTTTTTACTGTTTCAGGATGAGAAACGTGGTAGGTGTCCTAGAAAATCGCTTGTTAAAATAAGAAAAATAGCGAAAAATATTTTTTGTTTGCGCCTGACTGGTGGCAAAATGATTATTCTATCTATTTCCGAGAAGAAAATAAAAAAATATCAAGGGGTTTAGTCGCAGGACACGGTGATATGACGAGGCCCATTGTAAAAGATGGGGAACTCTGTGTTTCATCACAGCGACTGACGTCACGCCTAATTAGCATTATATCTCCCGCGAAATCGTTAGCGATGATATTCCTTGTGTGGGCCAGGCATAAGAATCATCTTTGGTGCATCAAATAACGACTCAAAGTCCATTTTCAACCAGTTCTCCCTCCCTTTATGTGGGTCAAAGTTCAATGTAGTGCGACTTTTAACACTTTTAGAACGCTTTTTCCGGAAAAAAAAAATCAGCCCTCTCGCCGCCGAGATTTGAAATGCGAGATCCCTCCGGATCGACGTTGTGACGTCACAAAACACCAAGTTTGAACCAGTGAAGGCATGGATATTTTAGCTTATACACACCAAATTTGGCATTTTTTCGTGATTTTCAGACAACATGCTGCCCTAGTTCGGCTGAGGGAAACTGCTATCACGGCTCTGTCTTCCTTGATATGTCACATACTTCAGGATTGCGAGGCTGTAAATTGAATAAAACTATCAAACAAACAAATCAAATATAGAAACACTGATTATTATTATTGAAATGCCTAACAAACACATGATTTTCAATACTTACCAAAAAATCGCAAACATTTAGTCCATTGAGTGATTATGGCACTTATGCCTTAATTCTCGATTGTAGCCACCGAGATACTGCTCAATAGCTGCAGCCCATGAGCAGTAGCTACTCAACTGATTGTGCATCAAATCCAATGCTATTAATAATTATTTGGTCTGTTTAAAGCTGCCATGCCTTTTAGGGCCAACTAGGTCATGGTGAGCATATTGCAATACTTAGAGGCTGGAACCAAATAGTGATTTACAGCATTTGCTAACTACATGTTCATCACAGCTTGATTGAGACATGACTAAATAAATTTAATGCCGCTGGGCCGTTAAGCCAAGTACGTATCTGTTTGATATGTAATTATCATCCTGACAACACGATTTTAAGATATTGTGGTCACACAGCCAAAAAGCATAATCAAGAGCATAATTATATGTATGATTATCATTCAGTATAGCCACGAAGACCAATAATTATTACTAGGGAATATATTATATGGAATCTAAATTAGGGTCTCAATAACTGCACGACTTTTAATAATAATAATTAGAATGTAATTAAATTATATAATTATATATAGAAGGAAAACTTTAAATTAAACTTACTTCCATAATCCATGCGTGACAGGTGGACCCATTATCCAGAGGACTTGACTTGAACAACTTCAACAAGTGCCAGGAAAGGGTTCTAGTGGAGTCTGTTAGCCGAATGATCCTGCATTTTATGATGAAGCTACCAAACCTTTAAAATATATAATATTAGCTATTATGATTAATTATTTTGTGTATTAGAGTCATCAACGAGGTGGATTTCAATAAGTTCATGGCGCGTTCATTTTTAGAGATTATCATAACGTCACCATGACGTCAACGCCATTATGAGCGAATCCCGTCCATTTTCGACCAATCACGAAGCACCTTTTTCGACAGTCCGTTTCAATTGAAAATGGCCTACGCGACTTGTTCAAGTTGTTGTGAAATGTTATTCCGCAGCTTTCAGTTAATATGGTGAGTATAATAGCACCATGCTTGATTCAAAGGTATCCACAAATCATTCCCCGACACTTGTGATAGGATTTTGGGAGATATCATTCACTGTAAACAGCTAAACCTGTGCAATTCCAACTCATGCATGTGGGCTGACTCAGCTGACGAGAACGTACACACTTGAATAAAGTTGAACTTCAGTGAAATGTCTCATGCTCACTGTTATTCAGTCTCGGTGACAATCACAGACTCTTTAATTGAATTGACAATCGAAATATATAACGGTCCAGCGAATTATATATTCCAGTTCAAACCTGAATCATTCAGTCAGTCACTAGTCAGTCAGTGGCATCAAAAATAACAAACTAACGACAATGTAATGTTGGAAGTTGCAGTTTATTAATAATTACTTTTTTAAT
>KB306649.1:21182-32419 GCA_000328365.1 Capitella teleta | reverse complement strand
GTGGACCGAATATTTAGCCTCTGCATTATATGCTTATCGCATTACACAGGGTCAGGCAGGAATTAGCCCTTATCAAGCAGTCTTTGGTCAAAAACCTAGGTTGCCACGTGCCAATCCCTCTTCCCAGGAAGAAGGAGAGAGATTACAGGCCATTCGATTAGCTGAACGAATACTTCGTGAATACCGCTCTAAGCAAAAAGAAACTTATAGAGAAAATGAACCCAGTAGAGCCAAACGCCTACCACCAGGGACTTTTGTCTCTGTACGTATCTTAAATCCTAAGAAGGGTGAGACTCGTTGGCAGCCAGGATATCAGGTGATATCATCACATGATGGTGCCCTCCGTGTTATCGAGTTAGATACTGGCAACGTAGTCCGTATAAATCAAAGAAATGTGCGAGAAATTCCAGAGAGTAAACCTTATGATGAGATAAACCCCCTTCCGCCGTTGAAAAACCAAACAACTTTTGATTGTGTCAGTTCTGAAGCCAAGCCAATCCCTGTTGTTGAAGAATCCTACCTGCCCACGCGTATACCTAGAGGTCCTAAGAGACCAAGTAATGATCAACCGAATCTTACTACGCCTAATGTGCCAGTTCCCGCCGTATCAGCAGCCCTTGCTCCTTCGATTGTATTTCCTTCTGATGACTGGTCCTCTTGGTGCGATTTTGTTTTCCACATCACTCATTAGACCCCTGTTGTTGCAAGTTGGTCCTACCGATCGCCGGCAGTCAAACAATTACTCCATTAATGCCACTTTAAAAGGAAAACAAGAACCAGTTGAGCCAAAAACTGCCGCCTGTGACTTTGTTTCCGTATTCGAGTTCTTAATGAGATGTAAACCGATGAGATTATGATGAGATTGACCTCATTCCAACGCTGAGAAATGATAGTGATTTTAATTGTACCCTGGACACAAAACCGAGCCATACCTCTGCAGGTCATTGACCCTGCAGGCAATGATAGCACTTGTAACCTCAAAAGGGGGGTGTCTCTTCAGGTCAGCATGCCTGAGTTTTACGACAAATGATATGCATCTTGCTTAGTTAGTAATACGCATCTTGCGGAATTAGATGATAGAATGTACTGCATCATATGATACTTTCTGTAGTAAGCACATAACCATGCTATACATTATCGACACTTGCCGGTATATTTACCCTATACTCCTCGTATTTTATCTTATTCCTAATAATTACATGCATACACATAATCGTATAATCCCATAATTGTATAGCCTTAGTAATTACCATTGGACGTATCCCACGGGCGATTCATGTCAGTCTCTATAACAACGAATGTTGATAGAGCTAATAACCATACTCAGAGTAGCCGAATATTCGGCGATATAGAAAACTATAGCGTAATGATTTAGGTAGAGATTAGATTTAGTTCAGGTAATAAATTGATATGCACTTCAAATGCGGCCTTTTAGATCCAGCATAATATGTTCCTAAGAAGGTAAGGTTAAAATGATAGATAAACCCAACGCATGGAGTTCATGATTGATTGATTGGTTGATGGTTACTGTTGGTATGTGTGAGAAGCGGATTCTAGCTGCACTTGGAACCCTGGAACCCATCTTTGCTGTTGATACCTACTCCCCTGAATGACTACCCAAGAACAGCCTTCAACCAAGGCTGTGCAAGAACGCCAGATGAAACACAGATGAAAACGAACAGAGGGCCAAGGCTACAGTATCACACAGAAAATATTACTTGAAGCGTTGGCAAAGAAGATGACCAAAGATAACCAGAAAAGCTCAGCCAGAGCCAAACCACGAGCCAAGCCGCTCGACCAAGTTATGAAGACCAAACCGTGATGTCTGAGAAGATAACCCTGATGACCAGGATGACCCTGATGGCCATGATTACTGTGATGGCAGTGATGACACTGATGGCCATACTTACCGTGAAGACCATGATGACGTTGATGACCGTGATGACCCTAATGGCTATGATGACCATGATGACCACGATAACCCTGATGACCAGGATGTCCCTGATGACCATGATGACCATGGTGACCACGATAACCCTGATGACCAGGATGTCCCTGATGACCATGATGACCATGATGACCGTGATGACCCTGATGGCCATACTGACCATGATGACTCCAGAGATGACAGTCTTGACAAGGAACCTGGTTGCGCCAAGATATTGCTAATTCAATTGATGTCGTTTGAATGTATTCTATGTGTTTTACTGGAAGGATCCAACACACCCTACTCATCCTACTCACCAACATATATCAATACCCCAATGCACCAATACAACCATACTTTAATACATACATATAACACATATTTCAATAGCCTGTGATGTGAGTGGGCCAAAGCAATCATGATAAGTATCTTTAAGCAATTTAATGCGAAGTAAAAATTTTAGTTAGAGAACTAAATATTTTAACTTAAATATGGGAGGTATGTTAAGATTACGTGAATGCTTCTAACTACTTCACACGATGTTTCATTATAGCATATGTAATTATGATTATATAAACTCTGCCTATGCATATAGACCTTCGGGCAGCGCGTGCACGGGATTGCTTCCATCTCCCAAGAGGCAATCAGCGAATACTGAGAGGTCAGAAGGCCAACGTGCAATTAGCGAATACTGGCGGTCAGAAGTTCGCCGAGAACAAAGAACCGAAGAGCAAGCGCATCCATCATTGTCAGATAGCAACTACTTGGAAGGCACCGATTTTCTGCATTTTCTATTAGAAACACAGGCTGCCCCACATCCATGGTTCTAATATATAACACCCCTACATCTTCACACCACACATTCTTCTCTCTCACACACGCTCACTCGTCCCGTACGAACAACACACCAAGCTACTCCTTTCGGAACTCTATTATTTGTGACACCTAAAGCCAATATGAAGTGATTGGTTGAGTCTTCATTATTACGAGCTTGGAGCTTACCATCCAACTAGTGCATAAATGACGTAGCCCTGGAGTCACTACGTCATTGTCATTTTTGAATATTTGAAAAATTTCAAGGAAGACTGGTTCCACCATTAGAATTATTATATAATGTGCTTTGTGATTTGTGAGACTGACTGACATTATGATTCTGACAAACTCAAAGGTCAACATCTCAGTTGCTATGCATATTGGTCAGACTGAATCTGAAGTTCTTATCCATTACATCGAAATTCAAGGTCATTATAGTAATTACTGATTATTATTTATTTTTTTTGTATATATATATGTTTTGCTTAGTAGAATAAAGCGTGCACTGTCTATTTCTTGAAAGAAATGAAAAGTTTCAACTTATTTGTCAGTGTTAAAATAAGTCAAAACCCATTATAGGCGACACTTTTTGCATTATTTTTCAACTTTTTTATATATTTTTTTTTTTTTTTCGTTTAGATTTTTTTTTCTTCTCTTGACTACTGATTGATTTCTTGTTTTTGTTGTTTGTTTTTTTGTTTTGTTTTTTTTGTTTTTTTTGGGGGGGGGAGCATTATACGCACACATGATGATTTTACAACCTATTGGAATTTTAATATAAAATTCAAATATATAAATATCCGCGAAAATTGTGTGCAGGTTGCAAATCGAACACCACCCTCAAAATTCACGTGAGTCAAAAAATACCGGTTGACCCATTATTTGATTGATAATGCAAGCAAATTATTCTTCAAGAAACATGTTCTGAAAATCAATCCTACGCTTGACTATCCCACGTTGACAGAATTTAAAAACAATTCCCTTCCGGTTTGATATGATGTTTTAAAATATGATATTATAACCCAACCCCCTACAACACTTCTTACAAATCGTCTTGTCTATTAATGAAAATTGCATTATAACATAGAGAACTTCAAGATTTAACTTCAAATCAATTGAACCGGAAATCTAAAAATCCTATTTCCGGTGAGGTTTCGGTGTTATAGATGGTACCCCTCTGCAAAAATCATTCAATGGCCACCATCTACGGAGTTGATAATGATAATGTTTTTTGTTTTTTTTTTATCTTTTTTTTTTTTTTACTTTAACTAGGGCTTAATATGACGTGTGTTAAAGCCTACCGGAGGTCATACAATTCAACTTCCGGTTTGCTGTACCCTTTCTAACAGCTAGAGAGGTAACCCCGATGTATAACTGGTGTTTCTTAATATACTCACTGGTTGCTATCATTTGATACCATTGCGTACGTATTTGTATTTTTCCGCAATCTGATATCAATTATGAATGCCTAATTGTTGTGAGTGTAGTAGTAACGTTCATCAAAATGGCTCTTCATATCACAATAATAATGTGTGAGATTATATAATTTGTATACGACCGTTGAGAACACAGTTAGAAACATAGAACTAAATATGTAATTAAATTTAATGTCTGTATAGTTCGATGATGCAATTATAGACCCACATAAACTATAAAATAATATTTAGCAAATTATAGAGTTCCAAAATGAATTTAGAATGAAACATTCAAAGCGCGCGAAATGGAGAGAAATGAGACGTCATCTGCTAAACGAATGCTTTCCAAGAAAAAATTTGCCTGCGTTTCAATAAGCAAGGAATTGCACGAATTTTAGGATCACGAGGCGGCCAAGTATAACATATGATAGAAGACTGGAAGTAGGGTTTTATAACCTTTGATATCTTTCATATCGTCATTAAATGGTTCATATTGGTGTAAGTAATTATTTCTAAATTTGCATGTGTGGCTGCAAAAGATAAGCAACTTTTCGCTTTCGAAAAGGTCAGTTTTGACAACTCAAAAAATGGCATGCCGCCTTAAGCAATCGCTTGGCCCCTCAGAGATCCATATATTATAAGGTTTCATTATTTGTCATAGTCAATAATAAAATCAGAATTTACTTAAATTGTCTTTTGCAAAAATCTTGATTCAATTTTGATCGTTTAAACATCACTTTTGCCACTAGAATTGGTATAACAATCGGAAGGGGAGTTTCACTGTGTCATAAAACAACCTAGCTACAAGCAAAACACATAATAAAAAAAAATCTTGTGAATGTGTTGCAGGACTGTAAAGTTATACCCTTTGTCATATTTTGTAATGACCATTTTTGCAAGGAAAATAACTTTATGCTATCTTCGCAGCCATTACATAACTATAATCATGAATATTCATTAAATTAAATTAGCCAATCAGCGTGCGGCAGCATGCCCTTTGTTAAGTTTGGTCAAGCGCCGTCACTTACGAATTATCAGCTGAAGCGAACACGCCTTATTTGGAGCTTTTTCTCCGTTCATTTTCACGTGTAGATTAAATTAAAAAGGATTTCCCTGTGTAAGGTACGTGAATCGGGCTTTCAGCTTACTTCCGTGTATATTCTGATTTGTTTTGTGCATGTATGGCATACAGCACTGTGTAGTTCGCGATTGTTGGCTTTTCTTTCAATAATCGAAAAATCAAGTTAATTACGATTAAAATTTTACTAAATTAACATATAAAGTCCTATTTTTGGAGCTCAATAGTTTGAAACTCCCAGAATATGGGGGCTCGCAAAGAAATTTAATTTGCCCCCTCCAGTGACATTATTATTAACCAAATTCAACGAAAACCTATAGCTCGATGCAATGTGCTATAATAATAAATGAGGGGGTGAAAGTACCTCATACGCAATTATATGATAGGCATTTTATCATCTAAAATGCAGTATAGCTAACAGGAAGTATTCTTTTTTCAACTTTTGATTGGTTTAATTTTGTCATAAAACAAAGTGGCTTTATGAAAAATCCCTAAAACGGTATAAAAATATTGTAAATGCGTTGCTTTGGTGTGGGATCTGAACTATATTAAGAAACCAGTATCTACCATTTGCACCCCACCTCAAAAAAAAAGCTTTGGCACGGTTTGCTACGGGATGACAGAAGGATTCAGACTAGCTATAACCCGGCCGAGTTAATTTTTCAAAAAGCTGATTCTTTGAAGAAATCTCTCGAGCATCAGGGTCGTTTAATTATAATAATTATGTTTAAACAGATTTTAACTAAATTATTCACTGATATGGTCCCGTGAGTAAATTCTCACTCGGGCATTACGAATTAAAGAAGTCCACGAGACTTCCACGAAAAAAGTCTAGCATGCAATTATGCAACTAATTAAACTCAAACCTCAAAGTGCTTCACTAACAAAAACCGAAGATACTCCATTAGGGAGTATCTTTAACATTCACTTCATTGTTTTTGTCAAAGATACTCCCTAATTGAGTTATCTTTGACAAAAACAATGAAGTGAATGTTATTGAAATATGAAGAATGTGTTTGCAGGTTGTGGCAAACGAAGCTGGTATTTAACTAGAAATTAGCATATGGGCAAGAACAGGCTTGTTGTTTTCACTTTCGTGTGAATTGGATATTTGAAATAGTATATACGAACGTCTGTTTGCGAGGATTATCACCTGCTGTCTCTTCGTGTCAATCCCTCGAAGGAACATTGTAGGTGTGCGTGTGATTGGATGCAGAGCTTGTGATCGGATCCCATGCGCTTAGGTCAAAGCATTTTTTCCCAAAAAAATATATCCAGGTAGGCATCTTATATTACGAATAGCGGGAATATCTAGCTGTGTCTACACAACTTCAAGCACTTGCATAAGAAATACCCTGAACACAAATTGTATGAACGAAAACACCCTGGTCCTCAAGTGACCATGATGACAACTAAATCCTGATACTTGAAGGTTTCATCTAATAATCGCAAAATTGTTACAATCAGACATCTTTTTACAAGTATATAATCCATCGGATCGAGCGAAGTAATCCCAACGCTCCACTACAGCTTCAGGTGGCGAACGGTTCACCGAAATGAACTTTTGGCAGCGCGATTTGCGACGTGTGTTTTGGTGGCCGTAAACTTCAAGGACGCTTCATGCGAGCTGAGGTAAAGAGACCTCTGCTCTTGGCAGACTTTTTGCTGAACGATCGTCTGCTCGTGGACGTTGCTGACGCAGCCAGATTTCTCAAATGGAATTCCCGACGTGGTGTCTTCCACCAAATCCCTACGAAAGGGCCACCTGTTAGGGGTCGCTTGCGCTGCCTTTGATTGAATACGTTCAAATAAACGGTCAAGCACTCGGGAGAGAAGTCCACGACACTGCATCGCCGGTTTTTGCAACGAACAAGCGACGGAAACTTCGCTCACTCGCCTGAGTAGTGAGTGACTACTGACTTCACCAGTCACACTCACAGTCAATGCAAGAGTGTTCACTGCTCGCAGCTCGATCAACCGCGGTGACCAGTGGTGACGGTGACCAGATCCAGGCTGCCATTGAAGAATCCATATGCTTGATGCAGTTCAGCATTTTTTCCACAGGGAACCCTTTTCTGGCCACTTGTTCAAGTCAAGTCCTCTGGATAATGGGTCTACCTGTCACGCATGGATTATGGAAGTATGTTTAATTTAAAGTTTTCCCTCTATATATATCATCACATCCGATTATTGGTACATATATAGTAATTTATTCAGGGTGTTAAAAACAATGTATTCCTCTTCTTCATATTTTTGTTCAATTTTGTTTGCTTGCCTGAATAAGTAATATCAAGAATGGTTTAATTTGATTTGTGAATTTGCCCAAATTCCACAAGCAATCGTGACCGCTATATCTCAGTAGATTAAATCCAATAATAAAAGGTGTAATTAACCGTCAATGATATCGTTTGATCTTTCTTTGATGTCATCGTTGCGTTGGGACCGGGGAACTGCTAATTAATAGGATCTCATGGTCGCCTGTGTGTGTGTGTGCATCAACTAAGCATGTTAGGCGAAGAGATGGCTGTAATAATAATAATTACATGCTTATTTCAGTTCGGGGAAGCACTTCGGAAAAAATATAAAGACAGTAGATAAATTTATCATAAAGTAATTAATCGATTAAGTCAATAATAATAAGCATAAACATTAACATAATTCAAAAGGCAGAGGACTTTTCAAATCATTTTTTCGTATGTACCCTAGCTGAATGAGCTCGCCTATCCAAGGAGTGACTGTTGATGGACCAACAAATTTAGATGTAAATAATATTTATAAGTAATTTTATAGCCCATACAGTTTAGTTCCAATGAAATAATATCTTTTGCAGTCACTCCCTCCTCCCCATTCTGCGATCTGGATTGACTAGTAGCCTGGTACATGCAGTTACATTTGTTTTTGTTTTTTGTTTTTTGTTTTTTGTTTTTTGTTTTTTGTTTTTTTTTTTTTTTTTATGGTGTGATTCGCTATGCATAGCGCGCTCAGTTTTGGGGGTTGTAGATAATATTAGACGGTATTTTGATGCCTGCTGATTGGTCGATTGAATAGAGCAGATGTTGTTCTAAACATGGCGAATGTTATTTATTTGTTTTGATTTTTAGTTTTCGGGTAATCGGAAAATTTGTTGTCTCCCCATGTTGATGTACTATACCTTGGAGTTTTGTGACGTCACAACGTAGATCCGGAGGGATCTCGCGTTTCAAAACTCGGCGGCGAGGGAGCTGATTTTTTTTGGGGGAAAATGCGTTCTAAAAGTGTTAAAAGTCGCACTACATTGAACTTTGACCCACATAAGGGCATAATGAAACCTCCGTGAATCGATTTATGTAATTTAGGGGCTGAAGTGTCATAGACACTTTAAATGACATGAATTATATTGATTAAAAATACCCATGAATTTTGCTGGTAATATTCACTCAGTCACAAATCAAGTTTAACAGTATTTTGACGGTAATATTGAGTCACTAAATAGTGCGGTGTGACGAATCAAGAAATGTATGGTTAAAAGATGGTAGGAAATTTGGCATATAATAATAATATATTTATTCACGTCATTTCAGACATACATGTATAATGCAAATAATTCTATATACACAGTGCAAAAAAAAAAAAAAAAAAAAAAAAAAAAAAAAAAAAGTTATTCAGTACAGTTCGAATTTAACAGGATGGATGCTTCAACATTTGTTATTGGAGCTTGCAGTTCATTATTTTTTTATTCCGATGAGTTCTTCTATTGTATGTACATTGATATCGAAAGGGGTTTGGAGCTCAATTTTCAGGCTATCTTTTAATGAATAGTGATTTTCGGACACGGATTTGAGAAGATATGCATAGTCTATTTTAAGGATTGACATAACACACCTGAGGTTATTGGCGACGGTTGAATGGCTATTTAGAGTGAGAGATGAACATGCTTTTAGTAGGTTATTTGTGCTATTAAAACAGGATGAGAGGAAATTAACGAATCTAAGTAGAAGTTGTGTTTTTAGGTCAGGAATCTTTAGCAAAGGTGCGACGAAGAGTGAGTGAGTGCGTGGAGGCAGTTTCAGGAGCCTTCGGATGCACTTCCTCCAAAAAGCGGAGAATCCGTTGAGTGATCGCAAATCCCACAAAGGGCAACCATAATAAGAGGTGCAATAGGTGCGAAAAAGATGTCGTTTGACGTCTAAAGTGCAGAAACTGAAGTGCGACAGTAACATATTAACTTTGCCGCAGAACTCAGCTTTGGCCTTGGCGATATTATCGTTATGTGCGTTGATGCCGATAGCGTGTCCGAGATGAACTGCTTTTGTTGCGCGGGGAATGATGATGCCATGTAGAGAAACAGGTGTATATTTTTCTGTGCCAACTACAATGTTAATGCTTTTCGAACTGTTGAACTTGACGTGGAACTTGGTGGCGAAATCTTCGCATATGTGAAGCATTCTTCGCATCGCTTGCTGAGAGGGAGCGATTAGGGCTACGTCGTCTGCATAACACAGGGCGCCTGCGTAGCGGTGGCCGATGTAGCATCCAATTTCCGATTCTTCTAATTTCTTTAGTAACTCTTCCATGTAAACACAGAAGAGCACTGGCGAGAGAACAGCACCCTGTTTTACTCCATTTGCACATGAGAAGCTCTCTGAGTCAACGCCTCGCCATCTTACAGACATTCTCTGGGTCGTGTACATCATCAGGAGTAGCTTCGTCGTCAGCGGGCAAAGATTTCTTTTTAGGAGAAGACTGAAAATCTTAGCATAATGTACGCGGTCAAAAGCCTTGGATGCGTCTAACAGCGTGATATGTACATTCGAATTTCTGCTTGCAAAGTGTTCAGCGATTTCCTGGAGTGCAAAAGTGCACTGTGTGGTGGAGTGGCCAGGTCGAAAGCCAAACTGCATATCCACTGAGGAGAGGATGGAAGAGTGTTTGGAGAGGATGATCTTGTCCCATATCTTTCCAATGATACTGCTCAGGGCGATCGAACGGTAGTTGTTACTCTCAGATAGAGACTTCTTTCTATTTTTAGGTATTGGAATGAGTAGAATGCCCCAGGGCATTTTACTTACTGTAGCGTAGCTTATCTTTGATAACTCTCCGCAGGACAATAGACAGCCATTGGGTTTAAAATTTAGCTATGTCGTTTTCATTCATCAGCTTTCAACGCCGATTCACTGGCGCCGCTAGAGGAGTGAAGAAAGTACACGTATAACATTTTCTTTTCAAAACAAAGCTCAGTGTCTCTGAAGTTGGTGCTTTATTGGTGATAAATTCATAGGTCTCATTCCAATTAATTTGCAAACGACCAGATTGCCATGTTGCAACCTTAAAGAAAGGCGCAGTGACTTCATCTATTCAATTAATTATACAGTGCAAAATCATCTATGCCGATCAAAGCTTGTTAGAGGCTTTCCTCCAACAAACCGAATCAATGAAATAGTCATATGAGCGACTAATTAAACGGTACAGTAAGTTATATGTTAATCACTGGAATACGTCGTTACAAGACGGCATTTTTAATGCTTTAACATCGTTGGGTCAGAGCAAGACTATTTAGAATCAAAATCCAACTGTAACAGGGGATTAACAAAAATGTATTATCTGTTTCCCGCTAATTGCGTTGGTGTTGTCAAGCATACTCTCGTGATAATTATTGAGTTTTTTTGATAAAGTTCTTCTGTTTGTATAATGACTTGCACACGATAACACCGCAAATATTATCACTAAGTTACTGATCTAGTAACCACGAATGGGCCAATGCGCAATGCTCGTCGCCTGAATACATAGCTTCAGCATAAAGACATGTGCACATCATAATAATAACACGATGCTTCAGTCATGGCCTTGGCTAATCAGTGTGGAAAATATGATTAAAAGGACAAGGAATCGACAACGTTATTCAAAGATTAAATTCGACAACTTTAAAGCTGCCATGAACTCTCATGATCCACTTGAATATAATAATAAAGCCCATTGAAACGATTTGTAACGCATGAAGTGCTCAATAAGTCTCTAGAAACTGGCT
>KB306649.1:0-15162 GCA_000328365.1 Capitella teleta | reverse complement strand
GGTAATGCAGTTGATCACAGTTTTTCAAAAACTACTGAATTAATTTCTGATTCAGTGCGTTTCATTGAAGAAATCCCTTCTGACCATATTGTAAATCTGTGATTCACGCTCACGCTCAAAATCATGCTCATTATTCATGTTACTTATTGCATGCTCCTCGTGAACTATGATATGCAAATATGAAATATGTGATAATGATGCCTTCATTAGAGAAATTCAGACTTGATCTCCGGCCGGTTGATATGCACTCATAATGTGGCGATGTCAGTGAAAATTGGACCGGTTTGTTTAATGCAGTGAGCTCAGTTGTTGATCATAACGTACCCAAAGGAACCATTTATGGTTTGATAGTAATGAAGGTTTTAAGACGTAAAACCTGCCCTATTGTAAAGCTAAGAGAGTTAACACTCAGCAGGCCTCGACTCAATTGCTGATATTGCGTAACAGTATATTATAACAATAACCATTACGTAAACTCCCTTGCAACCTCATGTCAAGACAACCCATCTCGTTTCTGGTCTTATTCCAAAGAAAAGACCTCTTCAATCCATTCCATCAGCTGTGCGCAATTATTGCCCAGAGGGCAATGACCCTGCTGTAAATTAGGGCCGGGAAGTTCAACGACTATTTTGCTTCCGCTTTAAACATAGCTTCGCCTGACCTCCCACCCAACACCGCTCCTGCAAGAGCACCTGCGGTTCTTTGTTTTCACTGGAGAAGAGGTAGCCAGAGTTTCAAATCAGCACAATGCTAATTAAGGCTCATGAACCTAATTTAAAATAACATTTTCTTGTTACATGTGTTTAAGTTTAATTCAACCTTATTCTAAATTTTTCTTGCAGCATTTTTTCCCTCTGGTGGCCAGTGAATTAAGCGGCATTCTCGAATTGCCTTTCACTGGTCTCCAAGGCTTTTGTCTTAATTGTATTTATATATCTAGTTAAATATTGTGCCAAAATAAATCATTATCTCTCTCTTTCTCTAACGACATTTCTCCCTTACTGTAACTAAAATATACTCACTTGTTCTCAGCGACGACATTAACGACGATAAGGTCTAAATTAAAGTAAACGAATCTAAGCAGTAAAAAATCACACATTGAAACAATAATTTAGGATTCTGAAATGTGTTGATTGTGAATGCTGTTTAACAAAGAGATGTGGAAGGTGTTTACTTGTCATGCATTGGTATTGTCTCGTTTTACTCTAATCTAAAAACCTCGTTTGGGGTCATTTAAATACAATTTCGGGTAATGAATGAATGAATGAATGAATGAATGAATGAATGAATGAATGAATGAATGAATGAATGAATGAATGAATGAATGAATGAATGAATGAATGAATGAATGAATGAATGAATGAATGAATGAATGAATGAATGAATGAATGAATGAATGAATGAATGAATGAATGAATGAATGAATGAATGAATGAATGAATGAATGAATGAATGAATGAATGAATGAATGAATGAATGAATGAATGAATGAATGAATGAATGAATGAATGAATGGTACTTAACGGCACTTTAACTCTTACAGTGTCATATTAGTGCCTAATTTCAGGTAATAAAATACGAACAAGTGCAGCTTCGCGTAATTAGCTAAGAGTAATTATGATGTAAATTTGGTCATCATTCCATTATCAATCTACAATAAGTTTATTTATGGTTTTGCATATACTATTTGACAGATTAGATAGTTTACATTCGCTGAAGTATATGTATGATGCAAAGATGTGCATACATTATGTAATATTCATTTAATTTTTTCACGAATCTCACTTGCAAGTTTTTTATAGCATTTTGTTGTTGCTTTTTTGCAGATAATACAAACTGCGAGAGGTTCATGGGTGATCTAAAATATCAATTTATTGTAATTGTAATGAGTCACATAGGAGGTGAGGGAACGTTCATGCCAAGAAATTTAGCTTTTGTGCACTGATGTAATCCTCGTATTTTATCTCTCCGCATTCACACTGGCGTTGATCATGAGGTTGGAATCATGAATACGGATGCAGATGAAGTGCGCAGCCGGTCAAACAGACACATGTCCGTCCGCAGGTAAATGGTCGTTTTCTCGACTCAGTTCCTGATGAATCGCAGAGAAAACATAAAATGCATAATTCCCGTTATTAACTAGAAAAAAAAACCACTAGATCGTAGCGACCATCTTCCAAGTTCTCGTTTCTTCGTTTTATGACCATATGTATATGGCCGTAAAACATCTTTTTATCGTTGCCGCAGATGGGGCTTGTCATCCACAACCTTCTCTTAAACGCTAGGTGATTTCCATGCAGTTTTGCCACTCCGCACAACGAGAATGGAGCGACGGCATTTTCTCAAAGAGGAATGGTTTATATTCATGTTATACTCATAAGATGCTTTCACTTAACGCCAAACTTTTATTTCAAATACTTGTTGATATTACTGATGTTACCATGAAGATATGTGAGAAAAGTTTTAATGTTTTACTGGGGTTTATCGGACACCAATAGCTATCATGCAGGTGTGAACATTTTTTTGTGTCTTAGACTTATCTACTATACTGCAAACATATCTCTAAAATCCCTCATGAGCCCCACAGTATACCACATTACGGAGAGTTGAAATGTGGTCCATGGTTTCAGTGGTTTCAGTGGTAACACAGATGAATTAACCAATACAGTATTATGGATTCCTATGCTTCATTAAGCGAATTTGTATGCTCGATGAGTCGTTGAGTTTGTTTTGGTCCAATAAACTGGGGAGGTACTGTGAATTTGAAGAGGCAACCATCGATCGAGTAACACGGTGAATAAAGATGAAAACAAAATGAATGAAGGTCTGGGTCCTGTAATATCACCAAGGACAATAATCATATACATGGCAAGTGTGTTCTTGCGAACCTCTAAGGCGTTTCATAACCAGCATGAACGCGACCATCCATGCATGTAATTGGCGATTTCAATTTTAGCTAACTACAATTGAATGCACTAGAAGACAGAAAAATGTGAGATTTTCCACGATCAAGTTTGTGTGTGATGGCCCACCGAAGGAGACACTATACCGCCGGGTTCCTCGGAAATCCTTTCATCAAACATGATTACAATTGCGATAATACACAGAGCTCGAAAAGATTGCTTCAAAGTGTATCTTCTCCTATCATTATATATCCTGAAAATGGATCTGAAATTAGATCAACGTTTACCTCAAATACTGCTTGTGATTTGTTGAGAACACGGGAAGGGCATTAAGAACTGCTTCAGCCGCCCAACGATACGCACACGTCTACTTCACTTGCCGAAACACGTTTAAACTCCATCACGTCATACGAGATTCATGAACAGGTGGCCGTTAGGGATAAATAGGACCCACGAGTGAGACAAAACATGTGGCGGTTTTTGTATGTGGAACTTCGTCAAAGCAATGAGGTAAAAATTTAAATTAGAAACACATGGCCGTAAGCACAGCGCATGAAAATTCGTTGCAAGTTCAAAAGTTATTTATCTCTTATGATCTGTATGTGATGATGGCAATGTTGAACTCTGATTTGGTAGTTTTTGTGCGGATTACATCAATTTTGTATCTATAGCAATATTTGCTGTTATCTTGGAACTCCGTTTGTTTTAAATACCATTGTCATAATTATTATGCAGCTATATTATGCCACGATCTCCCAAATTAATTCTACGAGATTTCCTTTACTTAATGCTGATTCATAGCATTGTGATAAAATCATAGGAATATCTCTTGTTTCAGGCACCGGGGTTTTGACATCAGATAATGATCGGTTTCGGTATATCAGGTATCTGGATCGAGGTCGGTGGGAATGCATTATTGATCGCCTAAAGCCTTACACGAGGTGTCATCGAACCAAAGCATGGGCAAAAAAAATCGAGACATGGACTGAGAGGAATTGCCGGAATAATATTCCCTTATCACTTCCGATATCAGTTCAAACTGCGATCTACTCCACATGACCGACCTAACACGGGAAGTACTCGCTGTTTGTTGTGTGGGGCGATTAATCAGTTATGTCTGTATCACGGAGATGAAAGGGGAGTTGCTTTTGGGATTGTCATGTCCTGGAATGCGATAGATTGAGCAGATATCTCTGTTCAGGAAAGGATCGTTCATATGCCTCACTCTCAACGTGTATTAAAGGGGAATTTCAACAAAAATAAAAATGAAATGTGTGGGCTAAAAATTCAATGGCAGTACATATAATATATACTCCAAATTTTCCCTGACGCCGTATTGAACACGGGAATAGACGTAACGTGTGCAACTTTAGAGCAGGGGACTTGAGAGTGATGCAATATAGCGCTGGATAATTATGCCACGCTGCATGCTCATAATATATAACCACGCTGTGTTTGGCTCATCTGCGGCTTCAAAATACTTGAATGATATAGATCAGTTGTAGGCTGTACCTCTTACAGACTTATGATCGATTCTTGTGGTTCAATGACGTCACAAAGTTAGTTCGGGAATAAATTCGGTGAAATGATACTGGCATCTCAATCAGGTTAATTGGGATCGATATTATGCGTTGAATGCATGTGTAAATTACTTACTTTCATAAAGCACTTTTATTGGTAGAAATCATAACCCTAATAACCTCACTTAACTCAAACTTCTCCACAAATAGCCTCAACAATGAATTAAACAACGTCTTTAAATGGTTCTGCACAAATAAACTTTCACTCAACGCCACAAAAACAAACTCAATCACATTCCACACACCACAGAGAAAAATCACACCTCCAGACCTATACATTAATTCACACAAAATACAAAACGTTGATCACACGAACTTCCTCGGCATCATCATTGGCAAACACCTTTCATTCAAACCTCACATAAACAAAGTCAACACAAAACTATCACAAATCACAGGCATCCTCAATAGACTCAAGCACCAATTTCCACAACACATCCTCCTAACAATTTATTAATCTCTCATCATCCCACACATCACATACGGCGCTCTCACCTGGTCAAAAAGTCACCACATACACACATTAATAAAACAACAGAAGAAAGCAATCAGAACAATCACAAAATCCAAATATAACGCACACACAGAATCTCTATTCAAACAAACAAATCTTCTTAAAATTGAGGATCTGCGAAAGCTCCTTGAATTAAAATTCTATTATAAGTGGAAGAGTGGAGTACTTCCGAATTATTTCAGCACTTTTATCAGTGCTGGACGAGGAGATGATCGGTTGCGGGTCCCATTGCATCGACACCAATTCTTCGATATTCAATTACCAACACCGTCAAGCCATTCCCACGCCATCTTCTCTCATATTCATCAACTCACGCAATAGCCTCATTTTCAAAAAGAATTAAATCTCATTTCATCAATCAATATTCAGATCAATGTTTAATAGAAAACGGCGATGTCTGCAATAACCAAAATTAATATCCTATCAATAGTTCTCTCTCCCTCTCAGGGTCGTCTCATATCATTATCATCATGAATATCGTTATCATTTCATCCTCCCCCGGGGTGGCCAGCGCGAAAACGGACACTTGTTGTGCCTTAGCCTGGGATCCCTGCATCATCATACTATCATCATCATCATTACTACAATTAGTCTGCACCCGGAAGAAGAAAAAAAAAAAAAAAAAATTTTTTTTTTCTCCCCGCTTAATTCACAGTGATGTATGTTGTTGTTAAATAAATGATTTCTCTCTCTCTCTCTCTCTCTCTCTCTCTCTCTCTCTCTTTTTTTTTTTTCTCTCTCTCTCTCTCTCTCTCTCTCTCTCTCTCTCTCTCTCTCTCTCTCTCTCTCTCTCTCTCTCTCTCTCTCTCTTTCATTTTATAACTATTACTTTCTCTTGCGAACCTGAGAGTTTTGATTTGACCTGACCTGAACTTTATTTGTCTATACCAGGGGTCGGCATCTCATATTGGGCCCAGGGCCGGATCAGAATAAAGCCACGTTGCAAGGGGCCAGATCAGATAATAAACCATAATAGGTTTAATTAATTAACTGCACAGTGTTTATTGTACTATTTTCACAGGGAATGATTTTTCTAAAAGAGTGAGGACAAGAAAAGTATTTGGAAGCTGTACTGAAGGCACAGAAGCGTGCACACGGACGCACAGCTTTGAGGGTCCGGGAATTGCTCCCCCGGGATTTTTTTACTAAAAAGAAGCACCAAAGTCCAAAATCGATATAACACTAACGATCAGGACATTTTCTGCTTCAGTCTTCATAGAAAATTAAATTGTGAGCCTTCTGGGTGCCGGATTTCATTGAAACTCAATGAAGGGCGGCGGACCGGACCCAGAGCCCTCGCGGGCCGCCAGATGCCGACCCCTGGTCTATACAATGTATATGAAAGTCTAATGTGAATGTCCGTAACTTTTATCGACGCTTCGCAACAAAATTTGCCAACAAATATACTCGAGTGCTATTTTGTATTGCACTTTCTTATTAGGGAAGATCAAATTAAAATAATATTTCAATTTGATAAATCAATATTATTAATTATATTAATTCAAACGGTTGGTGATAAGTTAATAGCTAAATAAAACATGGTAATAATCACTAGTCGCCTTTGTATTACTCATATATAGCGGTTGAGTTTACTCTGCTTTCACAATAGCAACCCTGTCCCTTGCAGCTCCCCGGGAAGCCAAAATGTGGACTAGAGCGAAATGGCCGGAAACCTTGAAGGAGGGAATCCACGCCATTCCTGTCTCTCTTTTTTAACAGCAAAAATGCGCTGCAGACAAGCAAGGAGATATTTCGCGCGATTTGTGCTATACACAGCAGCGGGTGCCTAATGGTCATCTGAATGTTGCATGACATTCAGACTTCCATTTAGAACCTGTAGTAAAACATGGCCATAATAACATAATTAACCACCTCTATAAAGATCAAGTATGGACGCAATGCTCTATGTGATCCGACACTTACGGATATATGAGGTATTACTAATGACTGGCGCGCTACCTTGCTATTAATATTTTATAGTGATAGCCTTGGAGCAAGGGGCGTATCTTACACATGGAAGAACATCAAGCTAGTTTTATGAACTCTCAAACGAGTCGACCTTGCTAAATCTGAGTGATGGGCATCATTCTCATTTCTATTTCGTTCATATGATTACGCTGTAACAAGGCACAATGTTGCAATCATTCTTTATAGATATAAATATTTATATATTCATCCATTGCAGCAGGATACCAAACAATGCAGATGAAAGGGCCTGATAATAATAGTGGGCAAAAACTAATCAGGTTATTCGTCATAATTTTTACTTATTCAATAGTAGGCTACCTATTACTACAAGCCACTATTATTCATAGACTCGATAAAAACTGTGGCAACTGTTACACGTGTAACCCATACGATTGTTTGAATCTAAAGAACAGTGTCGCAATAATGTAGTGATTTCAAACATCGATGTGTACGCTATGAATGCACCCCGACGCCATCGGACATTCAAAGGGCTCGAAATGAGATAAAAACTTTACACGCCACGTGGCGAGTAAATAAGGAATTTTTACTCGCCAAAATATATTTTTACTCGCCAGAAATTCTGACACAAAATATAGCATATAACGCAATTATTTTATACATGTAGGTTCTTGATACATTACATACTATGTCACTTTCTCAACCAATTTTAATTCATGTCGATCGTATGTGACAATGCACACTGCCATATAGCGCACCTTTATCAATTTGCGTCAAAAGTATTCAGTACTATCACTAGAAAAGTGTGTGTCCCTCTATTGGGTTAGACTGGTATGATGTACTGTAGTGGCCCCATGTCCACTCTGAATTAGGTGAGCCAAGACAGCCAACTAATGAAAATTACAAATGAAAACGCACAGACTTGTCGACGCCGCAAATCCTTTGATCGACCTTAGCGGGCATCTTCAAAAGAATTTTTAAAATGGTTAACTCGAGCGTTAACTAAACCGCGTCAACCTACATATTGGAGCATGAGTTGAAATCAATTTTCGATTCAAAAGTTCGTGTCAGTGAGCGGATGATGGAAGCAATTAACGATTCATCAACCGCGGCTACTACATGTACTATAGTAGTCAGACTAACTACCAGTATAACATACTATACATCTAAGATGTGACTTAATTAAAACAGATGTGAATGCAGTAAAAACAACGGCAGCGCCACAATTAACTCGCCTGATCTGGTGTCGACATGGCCGATGATGGCGTCAGTTAATTCAAACTTGCCGCATGATATTTGGCGCCTGTATCATGCATGGGCTCACAGGGTTCAGTTTTTTAACTGAGAATTGTGCAAAATCGATTGCTTAAATTGGGTTTGACCAGAGAATCTACCCTTTATATTTTATTTGGAGAGCTAAATTTTTACTCGCCATCTGGCGACCATTCTTGATATTTTTACTCGCCAGTGAGAATTTTCACATTGAGTCTTATTTCGAGCCCTGGGCATTCACTTGCATAAATACCAATTGAATTAGTCCACATTGGGTGTTCCTTGACAATTATGGTATTCAACGTATCAGACAATCAATGTCTTCCAGAAGATGAAGATGGTTGAATTGTCAGTTTTGATGAGAGTGTGAAGTTCGGCTCATCGCAAGTACAACTCATCGTAGCATTGGAATGTCTATTTGAATTTGGCTCTCTTTTCATTCTCTATGGTTCAGAGGATACACATCGAATTTTGCATCCGTTTAATGGCTACCTTATTACCATAATGAATTCTGTAAGCTTAGATATGTGTAATAATTACGAGGGGTGGACGATTTTTAGGATTTGGCGCACAGTGAGAAAATTAGAACCGCGAGCCACCAAGTTCATTGTTGGTAAAGTATATCTAAAAAGAGTCCACCCATAGACCTAGTAAGTATGAGTGCACCTAGCTATACTACAGTCCTCGCTTACCTTCATACTCCTGGGCTAAATTATAGACATACATATATCTCCATAATGTTTAAAATCTCTGTTATCATCATTCATCATGCGACTGCATTCATCGAAATTTTGGTAATAAAAGTCATCTTCACCTTATCCCAAATCCGACCACAGCTGCCACAGATTCAATGCAGCTGCACCAGCCATCCCATTGCGATCGATCGTGATGACCTCTGACCTAACCCAATTAAACCTGCAAGTGTCTGAGAAAGAGATGCTCAGATAAGTTCGGTTGCAGTGGCTCCAATGATTAAGACTCGTGCAAATTTGGGCCAGTTTCACCCTTTTTAATTTCTCGCGATTCCATTCTGCAACCTGCATTGGAATTAGAATCATAACGCTCATTTTTCCCCCGGTTAATTGGATCAATAATCCGCTATGTAACAGAGGATTCAGCATGCCGTGATCCTCGATTCATGTGGAACTATTGCTTAGTACGCAATATACATATTTGATTTCACTCTCCATGCATGGCTACTGTTGAGTATTTATGTTCATCCTGCATAGCAATGAATTTGTTTAAAATTTATACCCATGAATCAAGAGTAACTGGACATTATGTAATGGGTCGGGGTAAATCACGGATCAAACAATAGCAAATACCTAGCAAATCTTGTTCAACACCTCACGATGCCCAAAGGTCATAAAACAATAAAAATCCAAAAAAGGTTCGTTAATTTATCATTTTCCATGTAGAGTTATGCCTTGATTTAATCCCTTATACCATGTTCAAGATTAATAGAAAATTAAGGATAAATGCTATCACAACAGCGTTTACCTTATAAGTTCACAATGTGCATTAAGATAAATTGAATACTGGTTGTGTAGAGGAAAATCAACGATTGCACGCATGGCGAAGCTTAAGGATGATCATCGCCTTTGCACTTTCAATTTCAGATCATTCGGGCTTCCAGTCATCTTATTTCGCTCCAATTCCTGATCAGGATGACATTTCACGATACGCAGATTCCGGATCACGTGCACTAATGCAACCTTAAGCTCAACTAAGGCCATTCGCATGGCGATGCAGTGACGGGGTCCCTGACCAAAAGGCATGTAATTGTAAGGGTTCATTTCAGTCTTCTTATCTGGAGTGAATCTCTCAGGGATAAACTTCTCAGGTTCAGGCCAGATTTCCGGATCCATATGAAGTGCATAGACGGGGATTGTGACGACAAGATCTTTGAAGAACTTGTATCCCTTGATAACGACATCTCCAGAACAGAGACGGTCTACCATCAGAGCAGGCGGGTACCGCCTCAACGATTCATCTACCACCATACTCAGGTAACTGAGTTGCTTGACTTGATCGTATGAGCATTCTTTGCTGTCCCCCAATACGCTGTTGATCTCATCGAATACTTTCTCTTGTACCTCAGGATTGTCAGCCAGTGAATAGAGGATCATAGACATGGCGTCTCCAATGGTTCCGTAAGCAGCAAAGAAGAATATGATGCAGTTGGAGAGTACCTCGGCATCAGTCAAAGGTTTACGTTGTCTGTTGTCGTCAGCCTCTCCCAGTCCCTCCTTGGCTGATTTCATTTCTTTAGCCTCCATCATAACCTGTAGGAAGTCCTGTCTCTCGGGAGCAGCAGCATCGGCGTTTTTGCGCATTTTGATTGTTCCATGGACCAGGTTGGTGAAGTAATCTAAGGTTTCCTTTTCGAAAAAGCTGAATCCTAACTTACTCGCCAATGGCAGAAGACCCGGACAAAACATTGCAATCGCGAAGAAAGGCTTCTTGCGGATGCTGAAGTCCAAGGATGACTTCATATGCTTGATAAACGGGTGGTCTGGATCATTCTGTGAATCCATGTCAACACCATAGGCAATTCTGGCGATGACATCGGCAGAGAACGACCCACAGTACTTCTTGACATCAAAAGTAGCGTCGACATCTGCCACGGTTCCCAGGTTATTCATCAGGTTCGCCGCACACTCGTTGATATCCTTAGTTGCCTTGCGAAGCTTGCCTCCGCTGAAGGCTGGCGTCGTCGCGTTCCTCAGGTTCCTCCATTCGTCATCGTCGAGAATCGTCATCATCTTATCAAGAGGTTTCGTGGCGGGACCGAACTTCCTTCGATTGGTGAAGAAGCCAAATTCTTTGACCTGTCGAGGAAAGAGCTTGTTAGAGTGCTGGTAATATGACATTCATACAAGCAATAGCAAATGACTATATAGGCCAATGGGGCTACTCTCTCCAATATATGTGTCATGAGGTGATAGACCGTCCACCCTCGTCCGCCCCCATTAAGCCTTGCATTATATGCGCATTAATAACAAACATGATCTACTTATAGTAGTAGTAGTAGTAGTAGTAGTAGTAGTAGTAGTAGTAGTAGTAGTAGTAGTAGTAGTAGTAGTAGTAGTAGTAGTAGTAGTAGTAGTAGTAGTAGTAGTAGTAGTAGTAGTAGTAGTAGTAGTAGTAGTAGTAGTAGTAGTAGTAGTAGTAGTAGTAGTAGTAGTAGTAGTAGTAGTAGTAGTAATAGTAGTATGCTGTGCTCACCATAATCTGCTTCAGCATGTCCGGGTCCCCGACCACCATGACAGGGACGTTCCCCGAGTACTCAGCATACACCTTGCCATACCTGAGCATGTTTTCTTGAGGCCCTTTACCAATCCCCGACTGAATAGACCGATAAAAGGTGCCGATGAATGGATATGGCTTAGGTCCATCCAGTCCAAGGTCCTTCAGCACATTGAAATTCCGTGTGTTGTACTTGTAAATGAGAAACAAAGAGGTAGCCAAAAGGACGAGCCAGGTCGGAATGACGAAACCAAGCAATGGAATCTCCATGGTTGGTGAGTATCATCTCTGAATAATCACAGTTCTCCTTTATACCAGCATAGACACCGTTGAACATCTTCACTAGGCTTGAGATAAGCGATAAGCGGTGTGAGTTAAAAAAAAGCCGACTGTCACTCAGTGACTCAGTGAACAATAATAATCATGCAAGCTAGTAAACAATAGATGTATATTTGTGTATTCTGTATCCCGAAAGTGTAATACATTGCCACAGTCATACTAGACTTAAACATCATGTAAGTTTTCATTAAAGCCATGTGACCTTAACACGATATTATACGCATCTGCATCAATTACAACTCCACCAAGACAACGTATTATCGACAATTAGTTGCAAAAATAATAATCAAAGCGTTATCACCCTTATATCAGTAATATACTATCGAATTATTATAACTCGACAATCAGAATTCTGATCATTGGAGTGAACAGTTGTCTGCTATAATTACTTTATACCATTATTGTCGCAAATTAATGCCTTGGTCACATTGGTGCATTTCCTCCGTGATGCCCAATTCACAGTGGCGCAGACAAACCGAGGAAGTCGCTGGAAGTCTAATCCCTTAATCCTCCTTAGTTTGCGACACGGAGAAGGTTAAACACGCTGATTGCCTTAATTAAGGTTTCTGGTTGGGCTTGGTTACCATGGTTATTGAGAAAATCAGCGGGATTTAGGGAGGAGGTTATACAGAGTGGGCCAAAAGTAGTCTATCTACTCCATGATAAAAAAAAAAAAAAATACTAAAATTGACTAGAATGTATCAATTATCAAAAAAAGACTTACCTTATATGGATTATGCGCCCAGTATGCCAAGAAAATAGATAAGTTTTGAATGAGAGAAGAACATTTAAATGTGAGTGGTGAATGATCGCGAAGAGAGCAAACTCAGACGAGCCCTCAATGAGTATTAAGGAAGTTCATCTCTTGTATGGCACTTAATAATAATAGTAGCCTATATTCATTTATAAATCGCAAAATGTACAATTATAGAATAACGTTTCTATGCACTTAACATAAAAGAAAATCACATGCAATAATAATAAAAAGATGCACAAGATTAAGAGAGTCATTGGTGCATAGTGTCATTACATATGTGAGAAAACAGTGGCAAGAGACATAACATTTACATACACAGAATGCTATGACATGAATTCAAATATTAGACTATGTAACATTGACGAACCATAAAAGTATTCAATTTCTTCTTGAAGGACGACCATGGGTGTGGCACTCGTAACTCTCTTTGTAGAGAATTCCACATCTTGGGTTCTTCACATACCATCGATGGTGCCCCGTACATATTTTTTGAAGGATGTGTTTTCAGCATAAAAGCATCTTCGGACGATTTCAGTGGTCTGAGTGGATGGTAAGGCTCGCAAAATTCTTTCAAATATTCTGGAGCGAGTGCAAAGCATTGTGGATGTTGCACAAAACTTTGAAACTGGATCCGTTTCTCCACTGGGAGCAAATGCAGTGACGCTAAAACGGGTGTTATGTGGTCACGTTTAGGAGTTCTTGATAGAATTTGCGCGGCAGTTTTGCGTCATCTGTAGCCAACGTTATTGGCATTTTGGATGAGCAAATAGGAGAGGCCATTATGGTAATCGAGTCTTGAAATCACGGTTGCATGCAGCGCTAGTGCGCTTGGCAGAACCGATATTAATTGAGGGAGACTTCTTCGGCTTGTTTCTTGTCCGCTTTTTGCACACAATCAATAGTTCAGTCTTGGCTTGGTTCAATTTATATTTGTTTGTGTACATCCAATTTCGTACTTTTTCGAGACACTTCTCCATTCTTTCAAGCTGCTCCTTCTTTTTGGATAGGGGAGGTCAGGGTCAGCGGGCAATACAGTTGAGTATCGTAAGTGTTGTAGGACATTTCATATTTGATAAATATTCTTCGATGCAGATTGTTTTGATTTTAGGAGATAATCATTAGTGCTACTGTCACAACAATAGCCCTCTCAAACAAAACAATCGTACGAGAGCGTTGCCTTAATTGTGTGTTCAATGAAGCTCATTCATGGTCCGGGGCCCTGTTTGCCACCGGAGGTGAAAGTATCACAGAATGTTGAATGCACTATTCATTAATTGAAATAAACCGATAAAAATGTTGATGAAATTGAAATAGGCATGATAGGAATAGCAGCATGACGCGTTAGACCATAACCATACGAGGTATTATATATTTCTTTTATTTTAGTGTGTGTGTGTGTGTGTGTGTGTGTGTGTGTGTGTGTGTGTGTGTGTGTGTGTGTGTGTGTGTGTGTGTGTGTGTGTGTGTGTGTGTGTGTGTGTGTGTGTGTGTGAGGGTGGGTATGGGTGTGTGTGTGAGGGTGGGTATGGGGGGGTGTGTGTTTTGTTTGTTTGTCTTTTGTTTTGTTTTTTTTTTTGTTTTTTTTTTGCTATATATATATATATATCTCAGATATGCATAGCGCTATGGAAAAGTATTGAGATCTTTAATTTGTTAAGATTACGTGGATGCTTCTAACTACCTCACACAATGTTTCATTATAGCATATGTAATTATGATTATATAAATTCTGCCTATGCATATAGACCTTCGGCAGCGCGTGCACGGGATTGCTTCCATCTCCCAAGAGGCAATCAGCGAATACTGAGAGGTCAGAAGGCCAACGTGCAATTAGCGAATACTGGCGGTCAGAAGTTCGCCGAGAACAAAGAACCGGAGAGCAAGCGCATCCATCATTGTCAGATAGCAACTATTTGGAAGGCACCGATTCTCTGCATTATCTATTAGAAACACAGGCTGCCCCACATCCATGCTTCTAGTTTATAAGACACGGACATTTTCCATGAACACTGATTCCTCTACGACTCCTCTACGACACACCACACATCTCTCCCTCTCGTGCTTGCTTCTGGAACATTATTATTTTGAATATTCTCGCCACTTGGAATACTTATTGAGGTATATTAAAGCCAATATGAAGTGATTGGTTGAGTCTTCGTTATTACGAGCTTGGAGCTTACCATCCAACTAGTGCATAAATGACGTAGCCCTGGAGTCACAACGTCATTCTGTTGACCACCGACGTAATTTGAACATGCGTGTGATCCTTCTCCTCTGGTAAGTGCAAGCTTCGTTTTCCGTGTTTCACGTAGCCGGTAGTGACTGTCGATCTTTCAATCACACAAAACTCCTTAATTGCCCTACCATGTGCGTCGCATCTGTTAACTCTCAGCTCTCAGTTAGTGCAGCCACGCGTAAACCACCTGTTATACCTCATGTCTTTTAAATGGGTCAGAAGTGATTTGAATAACCGTTTAATCAGAATGCCAGAAAGCGAAACCCAAACTAGCCCTGAATCACTGATATATACTAATAATATTGAAAATGCAAATAATGAAGATTCGAGTATTGCCTCGTGTAATGCAGGGATGGAATATGATAGCTTTACCGGCCCGCAGGCTA
>KB306612.1:168418-191717 GCA_000328365.1 Capitella teleta | reverse complement strand
AGCAGCTTCCATCAAGTCTTTTGAATGATTAAAATACGAGATTGTGAATTGTTATCAATACTAACCGTTGACTCGGTTGAAATTGAATGAAATTTATTCATTTAATTATTTATCTATTAATTTATTTACACGTATTCATAAATGCAGTGTGATCGTTACCTCTGAAAGCTCCGAGTATATATATATAGTTTAGCACGCAATAAAAACATATTCATACAATGGACAAATTACCGGCTGTTCATTAAGGGCAAGTATTAATGAAGGGTAATTAAAAGTAAGTATTAAGCAAACTTCTGAAATATTTGGTAGAATGGTCAAAATGTGATATCGCTAGGACATGAATTGCACAAATAATATTGACATAATGGATGGTATATTATATTTATGACAAATACAAATTGCATACTCAACGAAACAATGATTCAACGATCGACATGAACCAGCCAGCAGCAATCGTGAATGGAAGCGTGTGTTAACAATAATGTATTGCTTATAATGATTGAATGATTAATGACAGCCCTCGCTTAATGTTGTATTATGGCACTAAATATTATGCATCAGTTCTTACACCGGTTCCGACAGTTTAAGAGGTCACCTGCATGCACAAACTCCGGGCTCCGGTATTTTTCAAAATCCACGCATCCCTAATTGTATGCAGCGATCGATGTATACCTAATTAACAAGCGATATGTTAACGAAGCAATGGAAGCCACTGTTCAGGGCATGGGAATCCAGCTTTTGTAGAAAAAGTCACGTGGGTTAATTTCATGGAAAATCGTAGAGTTCATCCTTGCATAATTAGCATAATATATGACTTGACCCCTGGAAAGATACCCCGCCCACCAGCCAAATGTTCCAACTGTCATGATCACGTGGTCACATGACGATAATATCGCGAGATCTTCTCCCTGTGAATGGTACCCAGCGAGAACGTAGGGGGAGTCGGTCTTGAGGTTTCTCCGCACCCACGAATGACTGTCGGTACAAATTATAAACAGAAGTTTCCGGTTTTGAAATTGTTGTTCAAAATAGCGAATGCTCCTGTGTAAGTATTCAGGGGGAGCGAACTGGTAGCCTTTGTCAATGTTGACCTTCTCCTCAAGGTCACTGACCCTTACGTGAACCCCAACAACGATGACGTCAGATCGGACAATGCCGGCTCCGTGTGTTTCTTTGATATGTCTGGCGATCTGCCAAACAGCAAACTCGTACAAATGAGGCAGAAATGTGAATTCGTCAAAGATGGTGGCTTTGAAATCTTCGAAATATTTCCAGGATTGGAAGTACCCGACCAGTTCGACCGCATCCACGTGTGTGTCTTTTAAGTCCTGTGTTTTCTCTTCGAAGTATCCCGAATGAGTCTCGCTGATTTTAGTCCAAGTCGAAAGCCCTTTGGTTGAATAATTCGCCGCACTGATTTTAAAGATTCCGTGTAAATAGTGATTCGCGGGAAACACTGGATTCAGACGGTTTTTCCTGGCAATTCCGATCATAGAAGCGTACAAAAACATGACGTTACCAAGGCGACCACTGAGTCTAGGAACGATGAGACGTTTGGGACTTAAATCGGGCTTTTGAATTTTGAAATACGAACTATTTCCATAACGGACTTTGGTCGCAATGTTGTGGATGGTTTCTGATGTGTAAGAGGAAAGCGTTATTTGGTAACAGAGCATAACAATCGACAGCAACGAAGCCACGCCCACTGTGCATCTCAGAAAAATCTGGAGCTTTCGGGACATCAAGATCATCGCGATTTCTATCCTAAAATCTGAAAGATAGAAAACAAATTTAATTGGTCAGAATTATGATTATGCATCTACATGTGTACTTGACAACAAATAATGATTAAGGTGTGTGCTCTGCATCAACACGTAGACATACATATAGGCGTACTATCTACAACTATTACTGTTACGTAATATGGGCACAGAACAAGGAAAATTATCCCCCCCAAAAAAAAAAAGAAAAAAAAAAAAAAAAAAAAAAAAGAAGAGATTGCCTGAGGTGAATTATCCATTACAGTGCGTGATAGTTGATAATGGCCTATCGAAAGACGCTTGATCCTAATGAATAGTCTTTGGTATATTTACGTATATTCGATTATATATTTTTCGTATGGCCTCCTGCATTACATTCATTCTATGTCATCATTTATCTTGTGGTCAACGGGTGATGACGTCATGCAATTGTGGATTGTTGTTTTCAGTGACGTCATTTGGCATCCATATCCTTGTCTTCAAGTGATTCGATTATATATATATATACAAGAGTACATAACTATATGTACTATTTGCCATATTTATATGTACTATATGCATATTTTCACTCAGGAGTATCGTCAAATGATGAAGATCCGGATGGAGACGGACTTGATGGAATTGCTGCAACCCTCACCCCTCCTTCCGAGCCATGACTCACGATGACTAAAGTCCGCTATACGTTACACGATGAGGCAAACGAAAATGACTCACTGATGAATCCACTAATCGCTTATTTTAACACGGAATTGTTGCATGTTGCATTCAGAACCAGGGCCGTGAATTAGCGAGACAGGAAGCGGTGTGATATTATGTGGGCTGAGCGATAACTGAGCGACTGTAAACATCCTCAGCCTTATCAGAGATGGAGTTCAACCTGGTTGCACCTGAATCATCTCAAAATAGAAACACACATATGACCTATATATGGTGAATCGGCGGAGCAGAACGGCTCAGACTTAATTGCATCAAGACCGTTTAAATTGTCGTGGTGGACCTTACAAGGTGAGAGTACGAAGTCGTGTAATTGTGGGTCAAATATAGGATTAGTCTATTACATGCTCATTGGCTTTACCGGCTCAAGGTGTGCGGTATATCACCAACGCTTTGCCTTTCAAATAGCGCTGTTCACGCTTCACAGTTTTGAAGTCTTTAATATATTGTAACTATCTCATTGAAGGCTTGTGTTTACATTAGGGCGGCCGGTGTAGACATCGTTACGGTATGTAGCCGTGACCGCACCTGAATTGTGCAGTTGACCTTCACATTGATATAAATATAGAATTTCATATATACTGAGTATATTTATATAGGGGCCGTTCTCCTATGCGAAACGCATCGTTCATTTTAATTATCTCACTATTGCTGTGCTACACAAGCAATAGTATGCATAATAACTATTATACAGATTAATTGGAAGGTGAACGAGAAAGTATCCACATTATATGCATGACAATAATTGGTACATATATATTATAACAACTATTATACAGCAATGATAGGCTGTACTGCATGGAGGTCATTACATCTGGTTTACAGCGATCTCTTTGTACCTGTAGCCTAGAATTGAATCAAATTATAAACTATTAGGCTCGTGCATGCAATGGACCGACTGACCGATTGACTGACCGACAGAAATGACCCACAATTTATTGAACCAAGTGCCGCTATTTCGTGCCATTTCCAGAAGATGCGCCTTCTTATTCTTCTTCCGCTATTGAGTCATCTTTTGACTCAGTGTTTCGCTTTGTCAGGTCAGTTTCATTCCATAGCAAAAATTCTCTTTCTACTATTATATCATTACTAACACCAACTATTGATAATTAATTATTGTTTAGTAGTTATGGAAACACTATTCTTGACTTCTAACGCTTCTATTATTATTGTCAACTTACAATTTCATAATTTTGTTTTCAATTACTATAATCTCTGGTTGTGGTTTCATTTTCGCTTTTAGTAGCTTCATTTTAATCGGGCTAGGTTGCCTTGTATAGTTACCACGCATAGTGAACTATCTATTTAGTCTGCCACATATAAGATATCATTGATTCACATGCTTTCTGGCATATCCACAGACTATTTCTGGTTCATTAGTGATATTCATTTCGACCCAACATACGGCTCAGCGTCCGAGTCCTGTCGTGAAGACGCCGACTTGATGAAGTTGGGCGAATTCGGCAGCGTCGACTGTGACGCTCCCTGGCGATTGGCTGAGAGCGCCATACATGGCATGCACCTGAACGGAGGAGGTGCTCAATTCATTGTGTGGGCGGGGTGTGTACATGATTGATTGATTGATTAATTAAATGATTGATTGATTGATTGATTCATTCATTCAGGGATAGCGTACCTCACACCAGAGAAGACACTCTCTCTGAAGAGAAAGTTCTGACCGGGATTCAGAAGCTCACCGACCAACTCCGATTAGAATTCCCGAGAACACCTGTTTATCCGCTGCTAGGCAACCATGATTACCACCCGCGCAATCAGTTGCCAGGGAAGACAAACAACATATACGAGTCCTTAGCAACGATGTGGCAGGATTGGCTAAACGAAGGAGGGAGGAATCCCGAAGTGTTGGAGACATTCAGGAAAGGTGAGGATGAAATATTCCATTGAGCGGATATTGAAACGAAACAATGATAATAATCGCTATACTTATTTGTTTATTTAGCGAACCAGATTGAAAACTCATAATAAATAATAATCTAAAACGCAATAAAACGATTGTTGATTATTCATGTTTCCCATAACCAGGCGGTTATTATACGAAGATCATGGTCGAACTGGACGAGAAAATCCGAGCGCTGGTGCTCAACACCAACCTCTACTACCTCGCCAATGAAGCCACTGATGGGATTGACGACCCAGGAGAGCAGTTTGCCTGGATGGAGGAGGTTCTTCAGGGTGCCACGCAGGAGGACGAGAAGGTCAGTCGGTCGTTTCTGGTTCGGCCTTCCTGATCAATGATGTCACTGCAGGTGCACGTGTTTGTGCATATACCGCCCGGAACAGACTTTCGCAGTCAGCAGAATTCTCGCTTCAATCGACTGATTGTCAAATACGCAGATGTTATTCTTGGCATCTATGCTGGCCACCATCACTTCGACTCATTCAGGATCTACTACGATGAACAAAGTACGTGCATGTTTCGTACTTATTATATGTAACGGTTATTTCTACAGATGTTACTATGATTATAATATATTAGTGTGATTCAAGCTTATAAGAGTACATTTGGAAGTAACATCAAATGCGAATCTAATAGTTAATAGTTATGTAATCACAGATGCAGAACCAGTCGCGGGAATGTTCATCTCGCCATCCGTGAGTCCGCTGAAGGGATACCTCGATGACTCCATCCCGCACAACCCAGCTATCAGGAAGTACATCTTTGACAGATACAAGTTCACACTCCAAGACTACGAGCAGTTCTACCTGCTCCTCGATCTCGCGAACTCACAGAACAACACCGCGTGGCAGATACTCTACAGCTTCTCCAAGACTTACGGCGTCAAGAACGTTGATCCGGCCAACTTAGTGATCGTGAAGGACGGATTCAAAGAGTTCGCGAATGAAGATTTCCATAAGTACTACGAGAGGAAGTACGTCAACCTGAGAAGAGGATACGTTCCGTGTGACTGCGACTGCAAAGAACAGGAGATTTGCGCCATTGGCAATCTGAACAGAACACAATACGACGCCTGTGTCGTCGAGGCCGACTGCTCTGGGTTGAACGGAGCAGGAACGCTGAACGCGGCGTCTCTTGGAGCAGTACTTGTTGCTGCGGTTTTTATATTCCATTGATTGTATACATGTATATGCCTCATGAATATTCATGAACATATTTCGTATCTCTTGGCTTTGAATTTTGCTAATTTCTGATGTTTATAATTTGCATATTTTGACGACCGAAGTTTGATGGCATTATAGTTTAAGAGTCGAATGTTTGCTTGATTTCGAGTCACTTACATGCATAGGGTGCGCAATGAACCGAGTGAAAATAACTTCATGCCGTGTCCCATTCAAGATTAAACCACAGGAAGTGACGGCAGTTCTGGCTTCTGAATGGCAAATATGTACGATTAAATCAGTAAGAGGGCGTAAGTGTGGGTATTGATACTGATCGCCAATTCTCGGGCTAAGATCAACCTTTTGGCGAATTAATTTATTTGTGTAATATGAATAGCATACAGCAAGAAAATATACATGTAATATTAAACACGCACGAGTATTTTCAGACGTTGCAATTCAAGAATTTGATTATTAATTCTGCTGTCTTGTTTTATTAGTATGCACTGATGGTTGTTTATCAGTTTATATTTAATCGAGGAGCAGGCACTGACCGGAAAAAGAAGGTCATTCGGAAAATGCATGGTGACAAAAGACAGAATTATTCATGAAACATTGACTCGAAAATGGTCTATATTAGATATACATAAATGTGGACGGTTTTGATATAATCTGTCGCAATTGCAGATGAGGTGAAAAGAAAGGGTGATACTTCAATAAATAAGTAAAAGGAGAGAAAACTGCATAGTTGGCAAAATGTATTATGTGTACTGGTAAATAATTATATAAATTTAATTCAAATAAATCAAATTTATTATAAAAAATAGATGAGGAACATTAGCTTTAGAGATAAAAAGGACAAGATAATTAAATGCATGGAACAATAATAAGAAAAAGTTAATTATCATAGCATGCAAAATACTACAATTTTGTGAACAAATCTGTACCTCAGACTGCAGAAAGGATAAAAAAAACAAAACAAAAAAAAAAGAAAAAAAAAAAAGAAAAAAAAAAGAAACTGACTTATTTTCAAATAATATTAATATTTCAAACTTGATCGCAATTTTGGCATGTTGACAGTTGTGAGATTTTTTATATATCTTATGTGTGTTTGTGTTTATGTATGTATCTTATGTATGTCTGTGTTTATGTATGTATCTTATGTATGTCTGTGTTTATGTATGTATCTCCTCTCGCCAAATACGCCTTTTGGTGAATATAATGTCCAATGCTGTATCTAACACCGCTTTCCTCATGTCGAGTAGTACGTGTGAATACAGAACAGGACTGGAAACACTACTGCACATTGCTTAACTCCGTTCTAATTGGGGTGTCAATGTCTCTTCCTGCCATTTCATAGACATCGACTGTCCAATGTACAACTTTACACTTTTGTAATACTGAGTTTAATATATTTCCAGAGAACCATAATGTGGACGTTGGTGATATTGCTCCTCGCACTCTGCATGACGTCATCAAATTCACAGCGCGAATATTTCTGGCAGCTGAATGACGTACACTATGACCCTACATATTGGACTAATCAGGAATCATGTAACATTCCGATTACCCCTGATCAACTTGGTAACTATGGCAACCCTGAATGCGACTCCCCTTGGAATCTGACCAGAGAGGCGATTTTGGGAATAGCGTTCGAGGGTAGACTCCCCAAATTCATCATTTGGTCAGGGTGAGTAATAGAATCACATTAATCAATATTGGATTATTTGTATTATTCAAATTTCCAGAGACACTCCTCACCACCCCATCAACGACACTTTGACCCAGGAGAAAGTCTTCTTGGCCATCAGAAATATCACTGGCCTCATCGAGGAAATCCTCCCAGATATCCCAGTTTTCCCAGTTCTTGGTAACCATGACTACTATCCCGTAGATCAGCTGCCTGTGGAAGAGAATTCAATGTATGATGAATTGGGGGAACTTTGGAAGAATTGGATCGACTTTGGAGGAAACTATTCCGATGCGCTCCAGTCCTTCAAGAAAGGTAGCCGTCTCCCCCCCTCTCCCCTCTTTCTATCTTTCCATCCCTGACCACAGCTTGGGAGAACCAATGTGATAATAATTGATAATTATACTCTGACCATTATTCCAAAGCTCAGTGCAGAAAAAAAAATTGGGGCGGGTGTCTTGAAATCACAAATACATGCTGCCAATCTTCGGAGATTGCCGAGACTACGATGATTTTTGTTCTGTGAGATGACCTTCAAGCCACCTTGCTCTGTCAATCAAATTTAACATTGCATTCGTGGATGGATATTGCACACAGATCATTTGAGCTTCACTTAATCTTCTTTGACGACTTCATTCAGGTGGATATTACACTCGAATTATTCACGAAGTGAGCGCAAGTGTGAGAGGCATTGTGCTTAATACAAACCTCTACAGTCCAAATAACAAGCAGACGGAGGGCATGGAGGACCCTGGCGGACAGTTCGCCTGGTTAGAGGACGTCCTCACTCAGTCGGTCGCTCAGAATGAAATGGTGAGAAGCCTTCAATGTGGGCTACCTGTCTGTGTAGGACGTTAACTCTCTCGCTCTCTCTCTTTGATATTGTTCGGTAAATACTTCAATATCAGCTACCTGTCTGTGAAAGACGTTAACTCGTTACTTCTGATATCACCTGGTTATTAATCTCAGGTACACGTCATGGTCCACATATCTCCCGGGATCCATGGAGGAAATCCGGATTGGAGAATGATGAGGGAGGAGAAGAGTGAGAGGCTGAACGCTATTTTCAGAAAATATGGCAGAAATATCATCGCAATCTACTCGGCTCATGCGCATTCAGACACCTACCAGATCTACTACGATGAAGGTTAGATCTGAACAATCCTTGAATAAATGACTGGATGTTTGATTGCACAGGTGACCCCGTGACCACGATGTTCACAGCGCCCTCGGTGACCCCGTGGAAGGGTCGTTATGATGGTGCCACACCAAGAAACCCTGCCATCCGAAAGTACTTCTTCGACCAATCAAACCTTAAACGCCTGTTGGATTATGAGCAATTCTTCTTGGATCTGGTCAAAGCTAACGAGAACGCAGACGACGCCCGCTGGGCGCAACTGTACACATTCAATCAGGCGTACGGCAGCATGAACCTTGACCCCGAACAGGTCAACGCTGCTAAAGAAACGCTGAGAAATTTCGCCAGTGACAATTTTCACAACTATTACGATTACAGCACTGTAGGGTGGAAGGACCCGTACATCCCATGCGGCTGTTTGTGCAAAGAGCAGCATATCTGCGCCATCGAGAATGTCGACGTGCATGACATGAACGCGTGCCTAGAGAGCGCTCCGTGCAGAGCGACTCCCCTCAGCGCCATGACCACGGCTACCACGCTGCTCTTGGCTGTTCTTGCAATGATGCTCTGAGTCATTTTTCTCGGCTGAATGTCTACATTGGTCACATATTATAGATATTTATCTAGTTTTTCTATGGAATATTGTACTGAACATTTTATTTCTCCTTGGGGGAATTGGGAGGGGGTTTGAATCAAGGTCCTTCGTCCCTCGTCATCTCATTGCAATCGGATTGGCAAAAACGAGGGGTACAACTGTCTATAAATGGTTGAGTAATGCTGTCTCTGGCGCATTCGGGCTTCGACAAGAGTAGGCTTACTTGTAATTCTTAATTCGTACATATACTGAGGATGTACTGAGCGTTTGAACATATCAAAACATCAAATTATATAAGAACGCTGGATTAAAGGTGTGGCCGTTTTGGTTTTACACGCATATATCAACATTCTTGGTCATATACGGAATAAAAATTGTCTTCCAATGCCATTTCTCCGATGTTTGTTTCATTGGTTTGTAGCCATGGCAACCAGCGTTGAAAGACACCTTAAACAGCAACAACCAACAGCTTAAATACTTAAATACATATTTTAGCGTCATGGCGTCTACATGTTCAAGACAAAACATTTACACTTGCTATAATTAACCGATTATTCCAAAGATAACTACCTGGATAAACTAGCCTGCACTAAAAATATATAATATGAATAATGAAATGTTAGACTAACCACACCAGTCATATATTTCTCTTATCTTAAAAATGTGTGTGTTTTTCACACTGCGAACTGTTCTACAACACATTGCAGGGAAAGCGCAGTGTCACTGAAACTTCTGAAAGTATTGGTACAGATATGACCTGAAGAAATACATCAATAATGAAGCTCTTTCCGAATCACATTCCCCTTGAACATGAAAATGGTACGTTCTTTTTTGCATCTATCTGACGGTGACTCTATTGATAGAACGTCCGAGTTGAGAAGAAATAGTGCAATGCAATAGAGTCACCACCCCAGTGTGTCAGCCGACTCTTGGACGCCAGTTAGCCCTATACAAGGCGTGCTCATCTAAGCAATTATATATATTATTGAATGACTTCTGTAATTTTATCGAGCATCATCTTTGATTTTAAATGTAACTTCGGTGTGAATTTGGGTTAATTTTACTAAGGGTTCTTGAAGATATGATAATGCGATGCAGTTACACCGGCAATCTGTGTGCAAAATCGTGCATTTTCAATAAATATAGGGCCGACGTACCCCTCCTCAGTGCTCCTGACCAGGCGATTGTCACACCCCTATTCCCTCAGCAATTGCGATTCAACTTTTAACTTTTAACAGTTGATCAACTTCATGATTCAGAGATAATAAAATCATTGATAGCAGTTATTAAAAAGGTAGGTTTAATTTCATTGTATTTTTAGACTGTTGATGGTGCGCCGGATTGCAGTCGGAAGCTAGTTTCTCCACATTCGTGAACCAGCGAAGCTCTCTAAGCTGTATTTCATTGTTCTCCAAGGTGCCAGGGTGAGCAGGTGAGTCTCATTAGAGCGAAGCGTGTGAGGAGGGTTGCATTTCAGTGCCACTAAACAGGAAGGACCATTTTGTGTGCTTGTGGATATAAAGGTCAATGCAGATTATTGAAAACGTATGAGGCGGGTTTTCACTACAGAAACTAGTTCATTACTTCCGGTTTAGGTCAAGGACCATGCAATGAATTATTGTTGATCTTTAAGTGTACATATCTGGCGTGTAGAGTACGAATAGGCAAAAAATATGTTAAATTTATTATAAGATCTCATGTTACCAATTAATATATAATCATATATTCTACGAATTTCTTCCTTTCTGTTCAAACGTGTTTATGCAATTATATATTGTCACGTGTATACGGGTGAATATTATGTCAATTTTCCATACTTATGTTTTCATTGATAGCGTGGCTAAAATTGAGTGAGAATTCATTTATTTAAAAGAATTTAGACAGAAATCAATTTGACGTCACTGAGTTCGTTTCCGTTGTGAGGTTAGGCCTTCTTGGAATTCGGTTACTGAAACGAGAATGAATAAAGCTGCTCAAAACTTTGAATTAGATATATAAAAAGCCTTTTTAGTACAAACATTTCCAATTGGTGAAGCAGAAAATTACTGAGGGTTCATAGTTCAGAGCTATAATTATGGCAAACGTCGGCAGCAGTCAGATGTTCTCAGGACGAGACAAATAACCAAATTGTTCTACGTTCTTCCAAGTTCTACTGAAACCAACCGCTGCCAAATTATGCCTCACTATGTTCTCATATTTCCACAAGATGTATAACCAATGATCACCCGGAATCATCTCAGCTCTTGCATGGATACGGCATGCAGATGTGTTGTTTACCGTGCTCACGACAGTCGAACGGATGAAATTGGTCGGGAGTAGGTCAAAAACGCCAAGGAAGTAAACATGGGCTTAGAGATGTAATCCTTCATTGGAATCAGTAGTCCCTGGGCCCTTGGGCGAATTGGATTATACTTTTGTTCAGAACGACATGAGATGGTGCAATATAATTGATAAACAGGTGAAGACTATTAGATAAATCGATATGAAAAGGCCGATTTCCGGAGATGCTTTTAGGCTAAAAAGTCTGGCCGTCGGGCATCTCCCATTAGAATGTTCAGGCCAAAGACTATTTATCAAGAATAGTCCTTGGTTTAAACTAAGACGTACATGACACATTCATGCCCTGGAGTCTGGAGGCAGAGCTAAAATTATGGTTAATTAATCTAATGAATAATCTTCCAATCTCCATGTGATTGCAGCTTAGTTTGCAGACACAACACGCCTTTGTGATAACTGTTTCTTATTCTTAGCTGATCTTAGTTAATTATTGCTTCCAAGTGTCCTAATCGACTCAAGAGTGTTTCGGATGAGGGTATAGAGATCCTTTAATAAGGGTAATAATGGTATTATTATAAGAGGATCCAAACGCGTGGCCGGGTTGGAAAAGAATTATGTTCTGGGTGCGGTTGCTTGGTATGAAGATGGTCACTCGTTGTTTAAACTTGATGCATGTACATCATGTACGTATCTAGGAGATCTTTTACTCTATCGTTTTATTTTTTTCTCCCGTGTGAGCAGAGAGTGAAGATCCCACAGAGCACACGTGAATGCTGAGGCACTTTGAGGCACCCGCTGATTAATGGTTCCCTTCGTCCCAAACCTTCCCATTGTACTGAATTCCTATTCGTGAGCAAATTCACTCAAAAATAAGAACACTCACGCGGCAATGCGTACTCTCCAATAGGCCCTACCTCAAAGAGTGGCTTACGTCGTTTGAGCCAACACGTGACCCTCATTCTTTAGTGGCTCGTTTACTATATGCCCCTGTGACACAGACGTTGGCAAACATGCATTTTAGGATGTTCGTCCGATTAAAAAATATGACATTGTTTAATTTGTCCCTAAGGGAAACCGATTTTTAACTCGAGCTTTTAACTAACATTTTTACCCTTTTAATCGAAATATGAATTTCCACTTGTTTTTATTGCCGCATGGAGTGGTGCACTAGAAATGGGCATTACAGGAAATATACCCTCCCCCTTGTTGGGTTCACCTCTGAAGAAAACGCCATGCGAGACACAGGATACCATTTTCGGCTGAATATTTTGATAATTTTATATGCATGATCAGAACTACACGTAAATTATTTTAGAACACCAAATCCTTTTTGAAGATTCCGGGATACGTGGATTTTCCTGCCATTAAAAATTACCTTCGAATGAGTAGAGAATTCACTTTATCAGTCCATCACGGATTACGTATTTAACAGAGGCTGGCCGAAACTACTGTCTACCGCAATGGACAATACAGCAAATGTCTCATCAGTCGAGCCAAAGGTTGTTCGATTCTGCTGATTTACGATCAATAATTGTATCAGTATAAAACTTCGTATATACACACTACTAGTCTACTATAATTAAGTACAGGAAGACTATAAGGTATACTATTATGGTAGAGATGTAGATCTAGACCCGTTTGAATCGATGCAGTTGTCACTCAGGAGTGACAAAATTGACAGATTAGCAGGGGGCATGGAAAGAGGTGTGTCCCTGCAAGCAACACAGGAGGTTCATTGGAAGCGCAGATCAGAATGGAGCAGACAGGGAGTGGTTTGTATACTAATTAGTTAATACATTATATCACAAAAGATCTATTATATATTACGAGTATCTCTTTCCCTTATGTATACACGTATGGTGTTGTTGCTTCTCGGGTGTTACATAACTCTCGTTTCGTATGAGAAGTTACAAGAACTTCTCATACGTGACCAAGAGTACGGGAAAACCCTGATCCTGAGCCTTCTGTTGTGACGCCAGTATCACCCGAATGGGTTGGGTGGAGCCGTAAAATCTCATCAAGCCTCATGCCTCATACGTGACCAGAATTACTGCACAGCCGAATCATTCATAATGGCCCGTTAATGACATACTATCCTTAAACAGGTCATTCATATCTAGTACTCAATTATTAAAATGTAGGTGTGTATGATGTAACACCGGTATAATGTGGCTCAATATGTCCATGACCTAGAGCTGGAAAAACAGTAAACAGGGTTGACGATGATAGTTTGCATCATTTGCAATAACATGGGCTTGTGAACCTAATTGTCTCATGGCTTAGTATTCCACATGAAGGCGTCGAGAGTTGAAAGGGAGCAAATCATGGGAAGTTGAACATCGAATCCAGGGCACGTAGTTATGTCATCATTCCTTCATTTTAATTTAATCCACTCTGAACGAAGAAGCGATTTTATTCCTCGGCACTGTAGCATTCTTCTAGCGATCCCTGTCAGGGGCAGCCGCTTTGGGTTCGCTATTTTGATCAGCCAACAATAATTGTTCAGATCAAATCTACGATTACATCTCTGATCAGAACATTTCTTAATTTGTTGTCTGAACAATTGTTTAGGCAGCCCAATCTATGACCTCGAAGGCCCAGTGCCCTCCATTTAGCCATTTAGTTAGTATCAGTTTGGTTGTTTGATCTATCATCATCGATGTTCAAGAACAGAAGCAAAGTTGAAACCAGGATGAAGCCTTAATTGAGGCGTTCAGAGCAGTTATGTCTGTTTGAACAATACACGTCTTGGGAAAGTGTCGATTGATATTCGCATCATTTTACGCCGATCGACAGGATGGAATTGTAGTTAGAAGAAACCGATCTTGTTCGTCACATTCACGGATGATCGCGTTGATCTCAATTAAATATCACGGTTAATCTGAGTTAAAACACAAAAGCTCTGAGAGATACTCTATAGCTATAGAGCATCTCTGCTCTGCGTGTTAATTATTATCTATGATCATGATGCGCCTTTGACGAAAACGAAGCCAGCTTGATTCAGAGTGAAGTGGGAAGTCTCACATTTCAATGGTAGAAAAAAATGGTAGGAAAAAAAAAGGGAAGAAGAGAAAAACAATTCTTCGTAAGATAAATTCATGCAGCTGTATGATGGCATTCGCTGATGTAGTAGTAGGGCAGCAATGGCCAAAAGACACTTGGTTCATCAGCTCAATTTATATCACATGCTTTCAAAATTTTGTATTAATTCCTAAAAAAAAAAAAATTCAATACAATAGTAAAATAAGTAAAATCCCAAGTGCAAAAACGTAAGAAGTGTCAAGAAGAACAAGAAGTAACGTTGAGCGATAAATGCGCTATAAACAGCAGAGAAGGATAGCAAGCTGTTGAGTCAGTATTTTGCAACATATGGAAAAACATTATTCATGCTATTTATACAATCATAAAGGAGATTTACCAAAGTTACAAAATGATGTGAAAAGTGTTACACAATTTTCTTTGCTCCACAACCACGCTATGCTGGATACATTGAGAAAATGTGCACATTATAAAAGGCGGAGTGAAATCTCGTCTTCTTTTGCAATACGCTATAGTGACTGCAGTGACTGTTTGGACTCTGCGTTCATAGCTACCACGGTGTGACTGGGCATTTCTATGCAGACGTCACTCGACTGCTTCGATTCTTCAAGCCTTGCGTGAACCTTATACAATGTTGACTGTGTCGCGATACAGCAATGACTGCGAACCTCTTTTACCGGTCAGTAGAAAAGATATACCGAGTTACAAAAGAAACTACACATTTTATACAGACAAAATCCTATGTTTGTTTTTATATTGAAAAAGAAGAAAAAAAGTAAAAAAAAAAAGATGAAGAAGAAGAAGTAAAAATAATTATAGAACACTCAAAATATTGCACATGATATGCACACCTAGATAACGATTTATTGTCATTTCCTAATAACTGCTGACGTTAAAGTTGCAGCTCTGAAAGACTTTTTTTACAGTTTTATGGATGCGCAGAGTGACGCGTACTATGGAAATTGTGCGAGGGAAATTTTGTGTGCTCACATTGCATGACAGAAATGTCACCCTAAGGACCAGAGATCAAAATACAATCAGTCCGTGTGCTTTTTTACTTCTTCAGTGACTATGCAGTGCTGTCCAACTGCGTACTAGTGTAGTAACAAGGCTAGGCACTGTGTACTACTGTCTAGGGTAGTATACAGGATGAGGATCGAACCCTTGGGATTTATCTTTAAGAGTAGGGGAAAACCCAGGTCCTGGGCCTCTGCTCTATCAACCGTATTACCCGAATGGGTTAAATGGAGCTGTAAAACCCAAGCATACCTGGACATTTTGAATGCTGTCGCTTTCTGAATTAAAACGATATTTATGGCTTTGTAAACAGCGGTGGTATAAACGCACTGGCACATAAATTACAGACTCATGCTCGCAGTTACTATTTAAAGTCAAAGTTATTGAATAAGGGAGATTTTGCCGAAAGTATATTCATGCCGAAACCGAGGGACGAGCAAATGGGGCCTTGGTTTCGATTCATCGTCACGTTTTCTGTTCCTTTCTAAAATTTCAAATTCTTTACATCCGCATTTCGATTTTCGCAAAATACGTCGTACGTTTCGTACTTTCGGTGTGAAACAATAAAGTAACTGTTTAAAAGGCAAACGACTGTGAAGCAAACATAACATTCATTTCTCTGGAAAGGTCGAAGAAATTGAAAATCCATTGAAATTAAGGTTGGTTATCATTATTAACTTATCATTTATTCAATTTATCATAAACATATAAGTGTATCATTCACTGTCATCTCCAAACAATCGGAGCTTCTCTTAAACACAAGAGAACGTCATATTCAACTACACAGAAATCAGTAAACAGCTGTATCATTATGTAACTTTGTCAATTGTGTATTTTAATTATACAAGGTTTGCTGTAATTACTTCATTAGAGATTTACTTAACAGGAATTTGTGTTATTGAACTCATTCACGATTTTACTTTCTCTAAATCATAACCTATAGCAAATTATAAACGACCAAAATCGATCAAAATAATTATTCCTCAATAATGCACAAAATTCGAGATCTTATAATAATTATTCTCTACATAAATATAATTTATATCAGGATCTCAAAAAGAAAATGGCGCCTGCGATCATAGTTTCAAAGAAAACTCCGTTGCATAAAGACACTAATTACAGCACCTCATAAACACGTACTTTCATCTGCAAATGTGAACGTATGACACATATGCATCACTGTCATCATTTATGAAGCATTATAATCGAATTATAATTTTAATTGCATAATTATGTGTACATGTATTGTGTAACGAGAAAATAGAGACAACAAACGGGGTTTCTCTCCAGACTCCAGTCGCAATTTGACTCTATTACTGTATTTATTTTCTACTTTTCTCCTCGTGGTATATTAATTGAGAATTTTTTTTTTTGTAACTATGAGAGCATAACATAATTTCGTTTTCTCGTGCAGGGATATCAATTACAGTGGGTGGTATATTCCGTGATATTTCCAGCATACTCATGCCAATGAATCATCTTCATCAGAGAAAACATGGATGAAAATTACATGGATATTGGAGGTGAGCATGATTAATTTCAACGTATAGTTAGTTGATAATGAGCCATCTACTTATTTCAGCAGTTCAAGTTCTCAAAACTGAACTGAAAGAAAAGTACGAATCGCTGAGCAGAATTCACCCAATGCCATGGCTCCCTCAGCAGTTGCCTTTGACGAATATGTACACCAAACTGCAACTGGTTTCCCCTGTATCTCTACAAGACTCTCGAGAGATGATTAACAGGTGAAACTTCCACCAGTTTTTGATGTAGTTGATAACCTTTTTATTAAACTATTCCTTAGAGACGAGCAGATGAGTCTTGACAACCTATTTGGTCTGCATGAACACTCCAGAGATCCTAAGCGGATTCTGGTTGAAGGAGAAGCTGGCATTGGCAAGACAACTCTCCTCCAAATGCTGGTATCAAAGTGGAACAAAGAAAGTTGTGGAGAGAAATGCGGGTCCCCATGCGTTCACAGCTTTGACTTGCTTTTCAACCTGCATGCCAAGGACTTCATTGGGTACACATCTATTCCAGATGTGATCAAGTCTTGCCTCCTTGCGAGAGATTCTGAGATTTCAACTGAAACTCTGGAAGCAATACTGCAGAAACACAACGTCATCGTATTAGTCGATGCATGCGACGAGGGTCACGTGGAGAATCAGCTGCTGAATGACGTCATAGAGGGGCGAGTATTGAAGGACGCCACTGTTCTCCTCAGTTCTCGACCAGCGTTTCTGAAATTTCGATTCTTTGATTCCATCTTTGTCGTTCAAGGCTTTGACGAGGAACACCAAATTGAATATGTAGATCGATTTGCTCTCCAGTTGAATTTGTCTATGGACTCTTTGGCTGCACTGAGGCAGAAAATGTCCAACGAATTGCAAGATTTGTGTCGAAATCCGTTCATCTTGACCATTTTGTGCATGCTGTGCTCTGAAGATAGTCCTCAATTGCCCAGCACTCGAGCTGGCATTTACAAGGCCGTTCACGAGTTCTTCATTGAAAAAGCCTCGCAAAAAACTGGTCACGATAAAGATTACATAGAGCGTACTATTATTTTCCCTCTTGCAAAGTTGTCTTTTGGCAATTACAACAAGAAGAAACATTTGACAGAAGAGGACTTTAAGGATCTTTGTTGTAGCCCAGAAGATGCTTGTCAGGTTGGATTTTTGTCCGAAGTCGTGACAGTTGGTTCACTTCTGAACGACATTCGCTGCTACCGTTTCGGACATCGGACTCTGCAGGAGTATCTTGTTGCCATTCATCTGGGAAAGATAGCGGCAGACGACAGACTGGCTTGGCTGCAGAGTAAGAATGTTTATCAGATTGATATTATCGTCATTTTTCTTTTTGGCCAACTGAACAATGAAGATCTTGCGAGCACAGCCGCTGCTATTATGGAGGAAATACGATTTCAACCTAAGAATTCCTCTGAGTTTTTATATTACAGTTGTTTACAATCGCACTTGGTGCTGCATTGTCTGAATGAGTTGGTCGGTAGGGACATATCTGATAGACTCAAAAGTGTTCTGGCTGAAAACTGTCCATTACGTATCCAAATTTCACGAGATTGCTCGATCAGCTGCATCCAGGGAGTGTCGATGATCTGTTCACTTATCGAGAAGAAACACACTATGGATTTGACCTTTGATCTTGACACAACAAAAGATTTTGTTCCTTTGATGCAGCAGCTGAAGCAATGCGAACGCATTGTCTATGTCAAACTAAATTATCCAAAAGATGGGATCAAGTTCAATGAATGTCTTGATGCACTTCAGGCTGGACGAGCGCTTTCCTGTGTTCGTAGAATAGCTATTGGGTATCCGGATATCGGCGAAGGGGAGCCAAAGTTGAACATTGGACAACACATGTTCTCCATGAGATTACAAGGCTGCAAAAGCATGGGCTTTTCACTTCGCTTCTTGGAAGCTGTGATGCATCAGGAATGTTCCTGTACTAGAGGTCTTGGGGATCTGCATTTGGCCTATTGTCATTTGAATCAAAAATGCTTCGAGATGCTGCAGCAAATCATGAGCAAATTTTCCAAGCACATAAGATATTTGAATATTTCGAATGTAAATGCAAGTACTTTTCGAGTTGCAGACCTACTTTCTAATATTGCAGGCTTGAGAAATCTCTGTTCTCTCAACATATCTCTCAGCTCATTCAAACGACAAGATAAAAATAATTTCGAGAAAATTTTGCTGAAGAACGATTTGAAAAAGTTACAGCTAACCAAATGTAATTTTTCAGATGAACTTCCCAAAGCTTTACGCAAATGTTTCCCGAAAATGTCCAATTTGAGGAACATTTTATTAAGTTCCAACGAAATGCAAGACTCCCCCGCCTTTCGGCAAATGATTTCAGAAGCCCGCCATCTTCATCGCTTGCAATCCATCAACATCGTGACGTTGCCTCTCAGTGACGAAACCTTAGAGGCGTTGACCTCTGTGCTTCTTGAATTAAACGACATCACGAGAGTGACATTGGACAGAATTGGCAGCGATCATCACCCTAGTAAACTCCAGAACCTCTTCAGAGCCATCGCAGGTTGCCACAGAATTACAAGCCTAACACTGAGAGGTATGTGCATTGGTGATGCCCTTATGCCTTCCCTCTGTGATATGGTGGAGTCCCTGAAAGATCTACAATACTTGACGTTGTGGAAGAATGCAATGAGTGCAAACGCTTTTGAAGATCTGTCAAAGGCCTTGGAGCACAGACCAAATAAACTGAATATCTTGGACATTGCAGACAACGAAGGAAGCAGAAGCGAAAGAGTCGTGGAACTGTTGCGGAGAAACTGTCGCAGACTCACTGTGTGATTTATGATTAACACTGTCTGATTTGACTGCTTCACTTCTACGCATGCGCAGTAGTTTGCCATAGTTATTGGCGTAGAGTATACATTACAGTGCACATTGACTTTAACATTGAACCTTTACCTACGACACAATAAGATCAATTATACCAAAGTTATTCATATTTATGTATTACATGTGATCCATGCTTGTGGACATAACTTGCTGATGGCTTAAGTATCACCTTTGATGAGAAGAGGAGGAGGGGGCGGGGGAGGGGGGGTCCTATAACCAGGAAATTGGTGTCCAGCGTGTCAAATGCTACCATATTCGAATTGCATGATTTGTTTATAGAATAAAATGTATGCCATGTTATTATTATTACTAACATTAGTATAATTGGGTAAATATATAGATTTATTACATCTTGAATGTCTCCGTTTTCATTGGAAAGAAAATATGACTTTGGTATACATGACGTGCAAATCCCATGAGTTAGATATAACTCAGGGGAACCGTGATAACTCATGAGGTCTATATTAATGGGAAGATAAGATGAGATGAGATGAGATGAGATGAGTGAGATGAGATGAGATGAGATGAGATATTTTATTGTTCGATTAAAAAGAAGCAGGGAGAAACAACACATTTGAAACAAAATAGATAATCGAATAAATGGTGCTCTAAAAACAAGTTTTTTTCGCCTAAAAATATGTAAACATTAACAATACGTTGACAATAATTATGGAGTCGTTGCGTGAGGGTGCGGAAGCGATACTAAGAAACAAAATAATACAAGTGTATTTAAATTCAACCGTACAAGGCAAAACAAAATGCAAATTTTAAACATAAAACACAGATATAGTTAGTTTTATCAACATTGAGAGATAATCTGTTCTCTCGAAAACAAACATTCAGTGCATGAAGCTCTGTGTTCATAGTGACTTGTAGTCTATTGATATCACTATCGGCAACAATATAGTGGTGTCATCCGCAAATAAAATATGTTTGGCAGCATTGAGGGAACATTCAATATCGTTGATGTAAATTAGAAATAATAGAGGACCCAAGAGTTGAATCTTGTGGAACCCCAATGTGAATACCTAGCTATATCAACGTTCAGCTTTCATATATAGTTTATTCTCCCAATATCTAATGCTGGAGACTAGAGTTTCACATAACTATGAACATGTCCATCTTTATAGTTGAATGCGTATATTGTATCTTTCTTATCTTATATTAAATTGCAGTACATGTATATACATTGGAACGTGTGTACTTTTGGGTACTTGGAAAATACAGATAGTACAGATTCCTTAATTTAAATGAATCAAACTTGAATCTGTCGAACCTCACTCTATGTTTTTTTAATGTCCCTAGCTCGTTTTCATGGAGTTCAATTTAGTACATCTTAACCAAGCTTTGTATCCTACGACTTTGTTAGACCCTGTTCGTGCCTTTAGTTTTATGTGTGTAACATCAACTTGAAACACCCTGTAATATAGACACTTATACCAAGCTATGACCTCTAACGATTGCAGTCACTCAGCCCTGGTATCGATAGAACCCTGCCGCGAACCCCTCGCTACGGTGATGAAGGTGTATTTAAAGAGCAATGAACATAAACATTATTCCTATCGCAACTGCCTCCCTTAGCACGATGTTCTCAGCGCATCCCACTGCAATGGAGGCGTATTCGCTGGGTGTCACAACGGCGGAGTCTGGCAATGTGGAAGTAAGTAGACCAACTTGCGTGAGTTACACAAACAGCATGCACGTGGTCGGAGGTTTCATGTGTGCCGTGATTGCCGTCAATAATCTCCTGACAATCGTGACGTTGATCAAAGTCAAAAGTAAAGTGGGCAGCAAGAACCGGCTCTACGTCATCAACGTCGCATGTTCAGATTTCCTCATGGCTCCTGGTTTTGGTGTGGAGCTGATCCTGAGTCAGATGGGATATTTGTGTGACGACCGACTCGCTCCAGTCGACATCGACATCCAAGTCAAGCGAGTCTTCCTTGTGGCGATGTTTATCTTCAGAATTCTCTCGTTCAACGTTTCTCTTTTTACTATACTCTTTATTGGTATCGATCGCATGTTGGCTGTGTCGAAGCCAATCTGGTACAAGGCTAAAGTGAGCAGCTTCCGAATCAAGGTCTTACTCGCCATTAACTGGGTTGTTGCAGTCACACTCGCCGTAAGCGTCATGACGTATTACGCTGTCTACATTCCTGATGACTTTGTACTCAAAGTATATAACTTCAGCACCACTCTGCCACCGGCTATATATAACTACCTCATGTTGTCTCAAATTTACCTGGTTGCAATGCCAGGTAACGTGATTACCTACCTTATTACTTACATCAAGATCAAGCAGCAATTCACAAGAAGATCCGCTGACACAGCCAATAATAGCGATCTGGAGCGCATACGTCGCTTCTACCGTATGATGCTCATAACCCTTTGCACGCTTGCAATCCTGTATTTGCCTTTTATGATCGCCTTCAAAATGTTTGGCGTCGGGGACCCGGAGAAACCGCCGTGGGTGTTCACGTACATTGGGCAGCCCGTGGCTCTCATCCTCGTGAGCAATTCGTGGATCAACCCCATTTTGTACGCGTCGTTCAACAAAGACTACAGGAGAGCTTACCTCAAGACCATTTGCTGCTCTCCACGGAACAAAGTGGAAGATGCCCAGCAGATGAAATCTATTCCTATTCAAGGCACAGGAGTCACAGGACTGGACTGACCAATGTATTGCATGGGTGTGCGTTTAGCGACCTCCTGTTATAATGTATTGGTGCAACTGGTAGTGTGAGTATTGAACTATCCTTTGACACAGGGTCCAAGTACAATAATAGCAAAGATAAAAATATGTGATCAAATAATAACAATGATAAAAAGTATGTTTGATGTAACATTGCCCCTGTCGTCCCTGGCTCTCGAAATACAATGGTATCTATGATAAAGGTGATATTTATATGGATTTCATAATCAATCGAAGGCCGGAGTATGCTAATCTCCCATCAAGGCACATAGCTATCAGTATCATTAGACGAAATACATCATCCTTCGCTGCTGGCGTTTATTGCCGTCTCAAATGGTTGTCTGCACTTTCATTCTTTGTCTCCACTATTTCCCTGTGAAGATAACATTCAGGTGGATTATTGCCAGCACAATGCGGTCGAGAGATAATTACTGTTACATGCATGCATGGGAACTCTGCAGTGAAAACAAGTTAACCATTATTCAAGGAAATCAACTGGTTCAAAGATTTTATAAAAATCGATACAAATAAAAAATTGTCATACAGTGTGTTAGTTTGCAACTATCGGTGCAATTCACTTGTCAGTTTAATTAATGCACCTGTCAGTAACAACAAATGTTTTCCATTTATATCTAAATTAATTTATTAAATAAAGTATCTTGAGCTATAGGTTTAAAGCTCTTTAAAAACAACATTGCAAGGATTTATAATTATGTGTGAAATATACCAGAAGGGAGATTCCTAAACAGGAATTAATGCATGTTTCCTCCTTCTCTAACGACTGTTATTTTGTGATTATATATGATTATTTTTAATTTTATTGTTAAATTTGTGAGAAGCACAATAGAATGTGATTGTTTTGAGTTGAATTTTGTAATAAAGGCGTTCTCATATCACTTGTTATTCTCTTGCCTGTC
>KB306612.1:138973-156519 GCA_000328365.1 Capitella teleta | reverse complement strand
GATTGTTTACTCCAAGAGATAAGACCATGACTGCCAGAAGTTGATACATATGCTTCTCTTATCTGGCAGCTTTCCATTGTTTGCTAAGGGGATTACTACACCAAATTAAAAACAGTGTAATAACAACTTTTTATTTCTCTTCAAAACTATGTTTTTTAACAATAATAATATAGCAATGCACTTGGAACAACACAAACCTGCCGGTATATTTATTAATAGTTATAATAAAATATCAATGCAAGGGAACATCATAGAACTGCAAGTAAACAGTAAAAACAATTATAATTATATGTATGTATTTATGATAATGATTTCATATTGCATGCAATGAGTTTTCATTGCACACATTATGAAATCGTGGACAAAGAAACACAAAAAAAAAACGCAGAAACCCCCCCCCCCCCAAAAAAAAAAAAAAAAAAAAAAAAAACTAAACAAAAAAACAACGACAGCTTCAACAACAACAAAAAGTACATGGACAGTGTTAATAATGATCCTGGTCTCGCACGTGAGCCCTTGTGCGTCAGCTCATTCAGCACTGTGCTTTCTCCGCTGCCTGCAGTACGAGAGCCATCTTGCAATTAATTTTCTGACCTCCTCGCGACTGGATGAGCAGTAAAAATTCTTGCGGACAACGGCTCGAAGAGAAGAGAATATGAATAATACTAAGAAACCAACTTGGAACACAAAATACTCACAGTGGACCACACTTGTGAGGTCTGTCCGGCCAAAGCTCTGCTTCCCGCTGTAGCCCCGCCAATTGAATGCCGATCCAGCTGAGTCAACCAGCAGCTCCCTGGGGCTGTTGCGGACGGCCTCTTTGACACCCCTTGCCCCCGCAGCAGAGTCTGGCAGCCTGAAAATAAGTAACTTCGGAAATGGGAAATCATCACTTAGCTATTGATTAGATCGGGGAAAATGACTCTTAATAATCGTCCAATGATAAGCCAACGATAGGAAAAGATCAAAGATGGTGAAATTCGAACACAATTATAGTAGAAAATGCACGTTTACATTACACTGCATTGTTTAGAACAAAAATATGTGCAGATACCAACCAACCCATCTGTCTATCACCCAGTATCTACCATGTAGCTGTGGGGTGCGCTGTTTTTCAAACGTAAGCTCGCACAGTTTGACCATCTTGGTAATCGTGAACATACAAGCTCCTCCTTTTCGTCTTGCTTTGCCGACCATTCCCTCCGGACTTTGACTCCAACGGACCGATAGCATGAAACACAGGGTACGCATCAATTGACGCTACTCCGACGTAGAACGACTCTCGACAGAAGACTTTATTTTACTCTACCTATAAGCAATCCAATGATTTTGCCAATCCGCTGTTCATTTAGAAACTTTTTTTATATCATTTACATTGGCTTCCATGGTTGCAAAGAAAACACTTTTGTAATGCTTCATCTGCAATGAATTATTCATCCCAAATCCCATATGCAACTGGCTATTGAAAAAAAAAAAAAAAAAAAAAAAAAAAAGCCAGGTGTCTGAGGATTGGTGCAATCGTAGCCATATTATATGTAATAAAGGAATTTGTCTGATAAGTTTTACGGTTAAAAATATGAAATAATAAGCATGCACTCACCATGGATATGGGATTTCCAGGCTGTCATTGAATCCCGCATGCATAATTATAGAGAAGCTCTTATCTGCTTATAGACTCATAATAATAAATTCATCCACGAAAAACATTGGTCAGTGCACGACAACAAAGGGAAAAAAACAGAAAGAGAAAATATAATTAATCTGGCATTATAAACATACAAATTCAAGAGAAGAGTTACTTCATAAATACTGTATCGATAGGTCTAGTATATATTAAAAAATGTAATGCTTTAAAGCTAATTTGGAAATAATTATTGCGAAACTTTGTTGAAATTAATTGATGAGGAAAGACTAACATCAAAAGGTGAACATAGACATCGAATATTTGAAAAAAAAATACAACTGTCGATGTACAATGTACAATGTACAAGTATATGGCAAGTCTGTGTATACTCAAAAACGAAGGTTTACGCAAACCTTCGACTGGAATCGACTACACATGTTCACCTTCGCGTATTCTTTTATGCTCGAACCAACTACAATTTTATTTCATAGCTAATTTTAATAAATGAAGTTTAAAATTGAGCACCTTTTAAACACAGCAAAGTCACCTTTAGGTTTAGTGCTAAAATAAAACTGAATCTGGCATCCAGGTCAAAATGATCCTGTACTTAATTTGGCTTTTCCAAGTCAGCTCCAAAACGTCAAAGACACAACTGCCTCAGAACGAAGCAGAGTTGAGGCCTGTCCGTCGGAAAGTATGACCACAGTCTCGGTATCTGTATCAAAAGGTTTGCCTGGAATTACAATTTCCATCCAATCACCATCGTTAGTGGGCAGCATGCATAAACTTCCGAATCGTCTCACAGCGTAGGCGTGGAGTGCGTGGAATTCAAGCGCTGATTCAGCTTCGAGTGTTCTCATTGTCCACCACCCATGAAGCACTAAGGAGATGATCAGTGCTCATGCATAAAAAAAGTAATCTGATGCTTATCTCATTCCGGTTTTTGTAAGATTTCATCTGCATATTGTTGAATTATTCATGTAACTCATATAAACCAAACCATCTCATCTTATCTAATTTCTGTCAAACGTCGTCACAAATTGATACGAGCCGGAAATTCATCACAAATGTTTGCAGTTATTGGAACTGAATGTGACGTTGCCTTAGAGGCGTATAAATAGTCACTGCATCGACAAAAACCAGCACAAACCAAGTCTGTCGTCATGAAGCTTGTAAGTAGCATCCTTCCAGCCCATTGCTGACTATTGCGTAATATTTCGCTTTTTTTCTTTCAGACGTTGTGCCTGAGCCTGTGTGTCGTGTTGCTTATTGCCTTCGCCGAGGCAAAGGGCAAGAAGCCAAAGGGGCAAAAACCTGGAAAGTTCCGACCTGCAAACGAAGCACCGATGTTCGATGTTCAAGACCCGCCCAGTCAGGAGGAGTGCGTTGAGCAATGCATCCAGAATACTCAGATCTACACAGCAGAAGGATGTCAATACACGTGCAAGCAAATGATTGCATCCAGTTCTTAAGATGATATGCACAGGTGATCACGATATTGCTTGGTGTTGGCTACACCACTCATGCCATCAATAAAAACTCTGGTCAACATTGCTTTCGATTATTGTTTAATGCCAAATAAGTATATTACTGTGATAAAGAATCGCTACTATCTGCATTCTTTATTCAAAACTACAATAGGTTTGCTGATCACATGAACCCCAAAGCCAGGACAGTATCTCAAAGTGAAGGTAGTGAATTAAAATACGTCATATTTCGAAGCAGAATGTAGACAAAGAACATCAACTGCCAATCTCTAACATGTGGCCAAGCATTAGCTCGGTGGCTAAAATTGAGAACTAGGGCATAAAGGTCGACCCTAATGTTAAATCGCTGATGGTCTTATCCCAAGTCTGTTACTAATTTGATCTAATGGGGAGCTGGTTTTTTCATACTAATTAAGGAATTCGTGATCAAGTCCAATAATCTAAATAAATCGGGTGAGACCAATGGTATCTCGCTGCAGTATGTCAGCTACATGGGAATATACACAGTACTTCACTCTCATTAAGAAGTGTCAATAAGTTCCAAATACACGTATAATTAACGTGTCTTTTTTCAATCTTATAGACTCGTTCAATTGGAAATTAATAATAATAAAATAAAATAATAAAATTTATTTTATATAACGTTAAATCCAAGGAGCTCTAAACGATAAACAGAACATAAAACAAGTTATAAGATTAACGGGTTACATGGAATAAAAGTGTTCTTGGAATAAAATTGTTTTCAATTGACTTTTAAAACTGTTAAAAGAGTCAGCACTTCTCAAATAGTCCGGTGCAGCTACACTAAAAACACGATCATGCATTATAACAAAGAATCTTGTATTTGATGCGTTTATCGACCGGGAGCCAGTGAAGGTCGTGTAAAGCGGGCGTTATGTGCTCATGTCGACCGGTCCTGCTCATAATGCGCCCTCGGTGTTCTGTGTCTATTATAGACGCTGAAGCAGGTAGGCAGGGGCCCCGATGAGGAGGCAGTTTCCGTAATCCATTTTACTGGTTACGAGGCAGTGAATGACAGTTTTCAAAACATCTTCATTCAAGTAGCGCCTGATCTTGCTGACGTTTGCGATTTGCGTGTAACATGCCCTGGGGATGGAGTTGGCGTGAGCTTCCATCGATGCGTCAGGGCTCATTTGTTTGCCCAGGTTTCGCACTGGTTGCAACCGAGGTGCAATCAGTTGATCGCCAATGATGAGAGACCGCCGCTGGTTGATGTGACGTCGAATGAAGTGCGATGCAATCAGTAAGTATTCCGATTTTTCTGAGTTCATTTTCAGCTTATGATGCATCATCCACTGCTTCACGGCTCTCAGACATTCCTCCATGCGCTCTGTTGCAGCAGCTTGCTCACTCGGATTAAAAGACATTAGAAGTGATAATCCATGCCGTAGCTTCTTAGAAGAAGACCCAGTGACGCAGTATACAAAGTGAAAAGGATCGACCCAAGGACCGATCCCTGGGGCACGCCACACTCCAGATCAACAGGATTAGAGTGAGCATCATGTATGACCACTTCTTGTTTGCGCTCCGACATGTAAGATCGGAACCATGTCGCTGCTGTTCCTCGAATTCCCAAGCGATTGAGTTCTTCCATTAGTTTCTCGGCACCAACAGTCTCAGAAGCCGCAGACAGATCCAGCATCATAAAGAGCACAGCACGGCGAGAGCCAAGATTCCTCAGAACGTCATCGTGTACATGCAGGAGGGCCGTCTCGTACTATGGTGTCATCGGTTTTTCGTTATGAATTGCATTTTGAGACTTTAACAGGCCCTATTAGATGCATGGCGAGAGTAATCTATGCTATTTATTTATTTATTTATTACGCGTTCACTATGCATGGATTATGCACTCAAATACGCAATTCTGATTGGCTGGCAGACCCACTGAGTAGTATAATTGATGTTTATACTCCTCATGGTAGTAGTTGTAAATCTTGTAATAGTCATTCGACCTGGTTTTGAAATGACCATATGTCATAGAATATGACAGATTCTTACCAAATAATAAATAATTGTAATTACTTTATAACATTATCCTCTTCCCGGATTAAATCTGAACACCGGGAATCCCAGTCATAACGCACACGTTCCATTCTGGGATCCAGCCATGAGTGCGTTATGACTTCGCAATCAATGTATTGTGCCCTGTCTACGTAAACTCAACATTTTTATTTCAAATAAGGCTAGATACTCAAAGATACTCACTGCAGTAGCTCAGATAAAATATAAATACATGTTTCAGTAAGACTGGGATTCACCGAAAGAGTTTTGAATGTTACCTAAAATGGCGGAATTTTGAGTAAAAACGTATAATATTTTCTTCCAGAAGTGAAAAATGCAATTTTGGCCACTTTACTTCTGATCGAGCCGTATCGTGCACGTATTTGTGAGACTTTTTCCCGAAGCAGATGAGAATGCCAATCATGTCCAATTAACATATTCTTGCAGCGATCTATACATAATTATGCATGGGGATCGGCTACTAAACTACAATTGTACAAAAGAAAGTACCTTCTAATTCTGACCTTCATCGCCGCTAGGGGCGCTGCTTCGCCGTGCTAACCATTGCGTGAAAAGGGAGTGTCCAATCTTAGCGAAGCTACAGAATCTTTGCAGGCGCCTGACCGATCCAACTCTGGGTCAGGAGTTATGACACAACATATTCTAAGACTTCCAAGTATAGTTAATCGTCGTTGACAGCGTTATGAACACTGAAAACACAGAGGCACACATTAAAGAAGATAATATAGAATATTGTCTGAGGCAGAGGAAATCATAACGTTGAAACTACGCTATGAATTGCGCGCTAATGATTATTGGTGATGGTTTCTTGTCCCGGCCGTTGACAAGGAGCTAGTTCTTCATTATCGCCCTCTTTTCGGTAAGACTATTGAAATTAACTTTTATCCTTCATGCATATCTTACAAAACATTATGAATATTTTTGGCACACTTGTGGGCTTAGTTAATCTCGTTTCAATACTCATATTGATATAAGCACATCCCCATAAGTTATGGCTATAGTCATGTAATATATAGTATCCTATAGATTCCTTAGCACAGATTCTCGGTAGACCCATTGGGCTCGCTGTAGTATGTCAGCTACCTATTCCTACTAAATCCTAGTTAGCTCGTAGCTGCTAAGTGCTAATAGTCAATAGATAGCTGATATACTTGGGAGTTGGGGGTCAGGGGTTATTTGACAAGTGAACCGATTGGAGTAAGGTAATCATGTAATTGTTATACAGCTTATACTCCCAAAGCAGTGACGGCATAACGTTCAAGTTACCAGGGAGCTGTCAGTTCAAGGCAGGTTGGCTGGCTAGTATTATGTGCACAAAATACATGTAATTATTTACATAATAATTATGTGTCACCAGTACATGGTTACACTGTGCACTATACACTGACAGTTGTGCATCACTATGCGACTATTGACTATGTCAGTAGTCTGCAGTTATGTCCTATGATTCTTGATCCATTTTCGCAACACAAGGACATCTTTTTAGGTCGAGTAGTAGTTGGCATATCTCTAGCACAGATAAATTGGGCGAGGTTTATCACATACGGAGTCCATCACACGCATCAAACAACATCCCACTGGGTAACCCCAGGGCCTCCGGTTTCTGCTCCCGTCTTTCGAATTCATGGACGCGTTTATGAAGTAATGCATTCAATTTGCATGAGATGCCTCTTAAAATGCATCTAAATCTATTCTAATCTTCAGTTTTTCGCCTGAGGACCATGGATTGGCGCCTCTTGGTGTCCGGTTTCCTCGTGAATCTTGTATTTTTCTACTCCATCTTTGACATCTACTTCACGTCTCCTCTTGTTCACGGCATGCGCCCCGTGAGCGTTCCCTCCGAGGCCCCCGCAAAACGTCTTGTGTTATTTGTGGCTGATGGTCTCCGGGCCGACAAGTTCTTCGAGTTGGATGCAAACCGCAAATCCCGAGCTCCGTTCCTAAGGTAATGAACTCATGTAACATAATGGACACAAATAATTATAGCGAAATCATTATAAAGTATGAACAATCTTTCTTTTTAGGGATTTGTTTATTTTGTGATATTGTGTTTGTGTCTATAGATCAGTAATTGAAGAGACCGGAGCCTGGGGAATATCACACACTCGTGTTCCCACAGAATCACGTCCCGGCCACGTGGCGCTTATCGCTGGCTTCTATGAGGACGTCAGTGCTGTTGCCAAGGGTGAGTGAGTAACCATACCAATTGATGATGACCTTGAAATTTCCTTTTTCAGGCTGGAAGGAAAACCCGGTGGATTTTGATTCCGTTTTTAATCAGAGCAGGGAGACGTGGTCGTGGGGAAGTCCAGACATTCTACCGATGTTCGCCAAAGGTTTTGTCTGAGAATTTAGCCTGATGACATCACTTTTGTCTTTTCATCGTACACAGGGGCTTCTGGGGATCATGTGCATGTTCACATGTACCCTGAGCAGAGCGAAGATTTCGCTGGCGCAAATCTGAAAAATCTTGATTTGTGGGTTTTCGAAAAACTAAAAGTATGCTCTGCTGCATTGGTAAATTCACCGTGGTTATTTGTTTCTGTTATCTTACAAATTTGAAGGGATTCTTCGCCAATGCAGATGAAACTATAAAAGAAAAGTTACACTCTGACAAAATTGTCTTCTTTCTCCACTTACTCGGGCTGGACACGAACGGCCACGCCCACAACCCACTTTCACGGTGAGTCGACAGTGTTTAACTTCTTTAAAATCTATTTTTTCTTTAAAGAGAATATCTGGATAACATTGGTGTCGTGGACAAAGGCATCAAGGAAATCAACGATTTATTCAAGGATTTCTACCGGGACGATAAAACTGCTTTCGTATTTTCGGCTGACCACGGAATGACCAATTGGGGTTTGTTGGTGGTTATAGGCCCCACCCTGTTTGCATCGTATCCTTTTCCAGGTTCCCATGGAGCAGGACACCCCAGTGAAACCCTTACACCCCTCGTCGTGTGGGGGGCGGGAGTACGTCATGCTAAACCAGCTCACAGCCAACAGCGCTACCCAGATGCATACTCCAATGGTTGTATATCAGTCAATGTTTAATTATATATCAAACTATTTAAATAACAGAATGGTCCCTCAGTCACGTGCATCGAACAGATGTCAACCAAGTTAGTATTATTAATAATTAATTAATTTATTATTAGTTACTTCTTTAGGCTGATATAGCACCTTTGATGTCATGTCTGGTCGGTCTACCGTTTCCACTCAACTCTGTGGTAAGTCTTTTAAATTAAATTTGATTCATTCATTTATCTCTTTTACAGGGAATACTTCCCTTGGATCTACTTAGCGTCGATGACAAATTCAAAGCTCAGAGTATTTATGCCAACGCTCAGCAAATCATTGCGCAATTTGACATCAAAATGCAGCAGAAGAAAGATTCAACGTTGCGTCTTCTCTTTCGTCCGTTCAGTCCTCTGGCGCCCGCTGCTGAGGTGTTTATTTTTTTTCCTTTGAGAAGTCAGTGAAATTAAATTTGTTTCTCACACAGGAAGAGAAACTCCTGCAAATTCATCAACTCATACAAGCCGCTAACTATACTGGAGCTGTGAGCATTACTTGCTTGCCGCCCTTCCATGCTTAAATAAAAAATCATATTTCTTCAGATCATTGAATGTCAATCGTTGATCAAACTCAGTCTTGAAGGTCTTAATTATTACCACAATTATGACAAACTCTTTCTCGGGTAAGTTAGCTGCATTAAAAACATGGAAATATATTTAAATATAATCAATTTCTTTCAGTGTGAGCATTGCTTCGGGATATATCGGCTGGATGGCTCACATTCTCATTAGGATTATTCAAAATCATACCAACCTCCCACACGCTAAGCATGCTGGGATACCTGCATCATTTTGGCTCTCTGCCAAAGGTTTACGAATTATATCCGGATGCCTTACGACTGTCGTTCTCTGCCTTCTTTATGGTGGGCACTCATGAGGAATTACGTTTGAAATGCTTCCATTATTTTCCAGTGCAATCTCTACCATGGACGTATTACGTCTACTGCTGCCTTCCTCTCGCCCTGTGGCACAAGGTCATCCAGAGGTCATTGAGTGCATGTTTTTGTTTCTTCCCTTGAATCTTCCCTCTGTTCTCCAGATGGAGGTTTATTCGGGAAGTTTTTTGGTATCTGAATGATCACGGCTTATGGAAGGACGTGGCTCTTTTCTCCCTTCTGTCTGTGGCTGCGCTTGAAATCATTGTGAGAATAATTTTTTATCAGTTTATTTTAAAGCATCAATCATAACAAAAGACGAAAAACATAATTCACCGCTATTCTAGATTCACGGGGCGATCACTTTGGTGTTTCACAAATTGAATTTTTTTTTTCTCTCTCTCAAGGTTTTGAGCTTCTTCTACCGAGAACTTCTATCGGTTGCTTTGGTTTCCATGGCAATCTGGATTATAATTCGTAGAGACTCTCTTCATGACCAGGTATGTTGAGGAATTTTAAAATTCATCCAATAATATTTTTATCAATTTCAAGAGTTTGGTTGTGCGATGGTCGATAGCTTGCCTCGTCATGTCCGTGTTTCCTCTGATGCCTGTCGTCGGGCGTGACGCTAACTTTCCTCTTGTGTAAGTTCACAAATACTTTCAATATTGGTGAATAAATTTATTTGGTTTCAGATATGCTGCCGGTATTCTTACTATTGTTGCTTCTCTGTTATTCCAGCGGTGTGTTTTTTTTGTTTTTGTTTTTTTTCCAACTCAAATCTTTAAAAATGATTCACAGATCTTCTCCCGCTATGACTGCCACTCACCAGAGGGCGCTCAGCAGTAGAACTTTAACTTTTATCCAGGTAGACAATGAAGCGATTTGCAATAATGCTCAACGTATAAGTTGCCTGAACTCATAGCTGACAGTGCTATCAGCATGCGTGATTCTCAAATGGTACACCTGCCACAGCCTGCACACCAAAGAGGGTCTACCCATACTCAATCAAGTCCTCAGCTGGTCTTCACTAGGTCAGTCCTCACTAGATCTTGCCGTGACCTCTGATCTCCATCTACCTCTAACCTGATCTCTGGCCTGACTTCTGACCTCCATCTACTTGTAACCTGACCTCTGACCTCCATCTACTTCAGTGCTGTCTGTGGTGACACCTCTTCTGGCGCCAACTCAGTTAAACATTCGCTTAATGCACATTGTGCTGGCGTTCTTCCCGTGTTATCTTCTGCTCAGCACTGCGTATCCTCATATTTGGCTTACCATTAAATTAAACCTCAGTGCTGGTTTACCATATTTTACAATCCTTGACTGCGCTCTCCCAGCCAAGAGGGCCTCTTCCTCTTGGCGCTCACCGTACTGCTCCATTTATGGCTCCAAGTTGAGACCCAAGTCACCTCAATTCGGATAAGAACCAAGGTGAGAGGTCACTGTTACTCACGCATATCATTAAATCTTTTTTCCAGGTTGAAGACGTTGATTTCCGATCCGCCGTTCGACTCGGTGAAGTGCAGCGAAAGTTATCCCTCAGCGACATCCGCTGCGCTTATTTCTTTGTATTCTTTCTTGAGTTATCTGATTTATTATATAAATTCCGAATGACCCCTTGACCTGACCCAGATATTTTTCCTGCTGAATGGCTTCCTGGGAACAGGGAACATTGCCAGCATCAACACCTTTGACCCTCAATCGGTACTTCCGTTTCTCACGGTGTTTTCTCCTTTTGTGATGGGTGCGCTGATGATGTGGAAAGTAAGCGTTTGAATTTATCGCTTGATTGAAATATTTAAACTCTTGATATTTTTCATTCAGAATCTCCTTCCTCTGTTGCTTGTGACCTGTGCTTTTGAAGGAGTTCGACTGTGCATCAACGTTCCAATGCAGAGCCTCTTTCTGACAGTTCTCTTCATGTCAGACTTCATGGCATTGGTGAGCACAATCTTACAATCTTATGATTAATTCATATAATTTTTAATTTTTTCCTCAGAATTTTTTCTTTCTGGTTCGAGACGAAGGAAGTTGGTTGGAGATTGGAACCAGCATCAGTCATTATGTAATCGTGATGTGCCTCATTCTGTTCCTCATGATTCTGCTCCTCCTGTCGAGGTTCTTCACTTCGTTCTCTCCTCGTGCCAAATCAAAAGGACTGTAAACTCTCACCTGGTTGCCATGGATACTCGGATGATATCAGTGTGTCCTAGGATTGTGATTGAAATCCACATCCATGGAGTTACTTCGATGTCATCAAAATATTTTACATTTTATGGGCTAAATGTCACAATGTTTTAATTATTGCATTTTGAAGTAGGCATATTTATTTATTGTTATAGTGGATATTATGTTATCTGAAAGGAATTGCTTAAAATTACCATAAATCATTGAGAAAAATGATAATGTTTTTGATAATCACATTTGTTTATTTTTGCAAAATGTATCTTTTCTTTTATGTGTATTCAGTGAGTAATTAAGGATTATGATGATTAGAGTGTTTTTCTATATTACAAATGCCATAGTTTGATAGTGTTGCTATGATGCATTGCTATATAGTGACATCTATTGAGGTTTATTATCAAAATAGTAATCATTTTATACATTCTCTCATTAAACTGCAATGAACTTCTTTTTTTTGTATATTTATGGGGGGGGGGGACCGAATAGCTCAATCGGTTTAACCAGCTGGTTGCAATCCTATGCCGACCATGGGGGTCGAGGTTCGGGTTCGAGACCCGATCAGGCCACGGGCGTTATGATTATGAATTATAATTGTAATTCGTAACGAATTACAATTATAACGAATCGTTATAATTGTAATCCTTTGGTGACTCTGCAGTGCTGCCAAACTGCGTAACAAGCCCGGGTGCTGTGTGCTTCTGTCTATGGTGGTATGCAAGATAAAGAACCCTTGGGATTTATTGATAAGGGTAGGGGGAAACCCCGGTCCTGGGCCTTCTGTTCTGGCACCCGTATCTTCCGACTGGTTTGGGTGGAGCCGTAAAACCCCATCATGTCATGTATATTTATTATATATTTATTTGTAACGAACAAATACATACTATCTAATTATCCCCTTCCAGTGGTATACTTTATTTGTTGAAGCCGAATGCGCAGTTGAACATATTCTCGCGTGATTGCAATACTAGTAGTCTTAGTACATTCGTTATATACAGGCAAGTAAGCTCAACCAACTTGCACCCTTCAGGCAATTAATTAGGCAGTCACGTGATTGGTCACGTGATTGGTCAAGTTCAGCCATGTGCAACGCAGAGCCGCTCTGCATGTCGCTTTTTGCTACGTACACAGAGCCTCTCTGTACGTAGACACTCCGTTAATTGAAGGGGTAAATTTATTCTAGTATTTCAGACAATGTTTGGTTTTGGAGCAATTCTGCGAATCGAGGGCATTATTTTGTTTGTTCGCGAACTCCTCCATCAGGTTAATACCCTCGCCTGTTTTCAGACAATCAACGTTTCTTCAGGACAACGTGACTATCCAGGGATTTAAAAGGGGTTGAGGCAAATCCCACAATTCCTCATAATTAAGCTTCCGTTGATAACCAGTGACAAAGCCTTCGATTTTACTGCCAATTAAGCTCAGAGTGTGATCTCCTCTGACTCAACTATCCCCAAATGCTTTGCCTTCCTTAATTGGAGCATCATTTGGAGTTGCAGTTAACCATATCATAAATGTATAAATGATATTGCTCTTGTATGATAATGGGACAAATATAGAAGTTCAAAGGTCGCGAGACGGCGTCTCGTTCCGTATGCCGACCTCGTTCTGACGAAATCTGCTCAAGTCAGACCGGCAGAGCGGCGTCCTGTATAATTGATATGTACATCCATCCGTAAGATGACTTATGCCACGAGAAGCTTTAAACAGGGTGCTTAGCTCTGTTGAGTATGGGGTCATTTACAGGGAACCCTTGTTAATTATGAAACATGAATGCTTATGTCTATTATCTATTGGTTGTTCAAGTAAATGGTCCGTAAACTATTTATGATTCCGTCTAGAACTGAAGATGACCATAGCATATGCATAGCAACCAATTTCAAACTAACACTTACTTTGTAAACAAAAGGTCATATCTCATAATCAATCATTGGCTAAAAAGTACTCTTCTTAATCGCACGATTCTGTGTTGATGATCTTTGCTTCGCCCTTTCATATTTAGCATCAAAACTCTGATGATCTGCAAATGAGATATTTGTTGTATACTAATGGACACATTTGAACTTAAACAAACTATGTCCAGGTTCAATCAACGAGATAGTAGCACTTTAATTAATATATATATGTATTTAGGTCTAAATTTGCATGCAGAGCAACTGTGTCTGCTTATGGTGAATGTTAAAATTGGGTTGGACTGTGTTGAACAATTAGTCCTGTAGTAGAGTATTTTCAGCCTCCATATTAATCAGAATAAGATGTTTTGGTCTCAGATCTAATTCCGGGCACGTGTGTTTGCTTCTCATACCACATAGTGATATCACACGGCTGGTGGTCGGATCAGCCATGCGATTTGACTTAACGTGCGGGTATCCTTTTTCACCAATTTTTGAATGCTTCCATCTCGGTCGACAATCAGTTTCAATCAATGAAGTTCAGATCTGCTGAATTCGCAATTTGCAGGAGATCTGAGCTTGTCTGTCGCCCTGTCTCATCCATCATAATCGTTTACTCGTATCTCTAACAGGTCAGCAATGAAATATGCTGCTGAGAGTGAGGAGATGTTGGGTGTAATGGGTGAATCATGAATCACGGCTTTTGGCGTGGGATGCAGAAATTTCACCATCTTATTTATGCATGGTCGATTAGACATTGCGTCGAAGCTGTCATCGATCAGAAATTGATTCGGAGCAAGACGAACATCCCACAGAACAGGTCACCAAGAAAGTACCGCAAACAATCCATGCGCATTGAGTTCTGATCGAGGGTCATGAATAACGATTCCGGTCTAATTGTTCCATCGAATAACTATTATATTCAGATCGGAACATGGAAATAAAAAATTTCAATTTTGATCCTGTTAGTTGCTCCTCTCAATACACCATTTTACTGCAAGTTGACTTTTTTTCCATCAAGATATAGATTGTTCTACGATAAACACAGTTTTGTTATTATGTTATGACATAATAATTGTAATGCAGATCAAGAAAGAACGCAGGGAAAGAAAGCGTAAGGTTTAAAAATGAAATTACTTATGAAAAAAAAAATAAAAAAAATATCAGAATCAATAAGTGAGGAAGTAAAAAACATAAAAAAATCCACTCTGTTAGCATGTATAGCCCAACATAGACGAATTATACGTAATTTGTTTATAGCATATAATATGAATTTAATGATAATAATAAATATGATTAAAATTGCACAAGCATAACTATTTGCAACATTATTATCACAAACTTAATATATAGAACTCAAAACCACCTAGACAGCTCCATTTGTAATAGCATTGGGCCTATAGAACTGATTAAAATACAAGACTGAATTGTTATCAATACTTGACTCTCTGGAAATTGAACAACTTTTATTTTTTATATGCAAAAGCACACTGTGCCTGAGTTATGTTGGATGGTAACCTGCGCACTACCTGACGTATTGCTTATGAACCTACCTTATAACAGCTAGAATATTACAGCTAAAAGTGGACATGGGAGTATGCGATAGACATTCCCAGTGAATATTATGCTCTATGTACACTATAATTTAATTAATTAATTAGTTTGCAGATTAACTCTGACTACACTCCCAGGTTAATTCCATCTCCGAACCTTTGATGTAGGAAGCACGTGCGTTAACACGTAGGCCATGTATGACTCACGTAGCCTACCTGAATGAACTCGCATATTGAGGACAGATCAATAGTGAGAAATGACACTGATGAGCTGGCCTTTGTCTATTTTTTTTTATTCGAAGACAATTAGCTCTCGGTGAATGGAGCGGATTTTTGTCTTCCACAGAAGGAAGGGAAGCAATATGGTTTCGGAAAAGATGATTCGTCGAATTAGTACGTATTTTTTTTTTTTTTTTTTTACTCGACAATGACGAGTAAAAATGCTTCTTTTTTTTCGAGCCTTTGTCTACCTATGCCGTTGACACTGGCGTAATTAGTAGACGGATAGAGCAGACCTATATATGTATATATATATACGTATCAAATTGATATACATTGAGTACGAACAGTGAAATAACAGAACAACTAGTGCTATATAAAATAAAAAAAAATATATAAATATAAAAATCACTTCAACAGGTGATGAGATGATTAATAAATTGCATTCATATGTGGAAAGGAAAGAACTGCCATCAACTTTCATATTTATACATCTCTTGGACTTGTTCGAGTTTCTTGATATCGTTTCTTCACTTTTTTCTTTTCTTTGTTTGGCTCGAGTGTTTTTATAGTGCAAAGGAAAATCCCATAACACGTGCTCTTATCTTGGTACTTTTTAATGTTAAATGTGACCTATTATTGGGAAAGAAGCAATCATTAACAATTTAACACGGAGTTAACAGAGCAGTTTGAAAGAAACTAAAACGACTGAGTGAGAATTGCGTAAATTTTAACTTTTTTATTGCCGAGGACGACGAATGTAATTGCTACAATGAATTATTGAAGCTTTGCTGGGAAAGCAAGAGGGCGATTCTAGGGTCTCAGTGCTTTTAAGGAGGAGCTGTAAACCAAGTTGAAGAAATGACTCTCGAGAAAAGACGTTTTTTTGTTTGTTCTTCATACTTTTATATTGTGTTTAAATTGTATCTTGTGAAAATATTTCCTGATAATTGCATTATAATGTTGCAAGTGAAAATGCATTATGTATTATAGCTTTTGTGTTTCGAGAGAAAGTCATAATTTGTTTCAGGGTGGTGCATTTGTTGTCAACGACAAATGCAGAATAATTCTAATCACGCAGAACCTCATTTTGATATCAAGTTTGACTGCGTGCAACCAATGCTAGATAAATATAACCCACGCTCATTACAACTGGATCCAAGAAAGAACACAAAATAGAAGATGAAAACCAAATCAAGATTTCGTAGAAGTGTACTTCCCGAATGCAATTGACGTAATTATTCTTTCGGTGAGAAAACATAAAATAACAACTCAGAAATGTCTTTTGCGTTGAGTCATCTCATGAATCAAACAAATGGAAACATACACAAAATTATATCGATTCAAAAATCTGCTTATGGGCTATACATAGGCAGAAAATAAAAGATAAAGGTGCTTGAAGGAACACACAAATGATACTCCCTGTTATCACCACACGACGAGATAACATAAACACTCAAATCGATGGCTTAATAATAATAATTTATTCATTTATATAGCTTGGATTAGACGTCTTTTGGCATGCAATGAAATGGTGAGTTTAGCAGATATAACACATTGCATTCACCGTCTATCAGTTTGTAGTATGAAGCAATGATCCTGCCGTAATTTCGAAAGCAGATTAGCAAAGTACTGAAAATGCACGCAACGCACCTTAGAAGAAGCATCCAGCCACAGTTTGATCCTCATTCAGCGATGCAGGGCGTTTTAATGAGGTCAGAGCAGGTGAGGCAACTCAGTGAATCTGCTTATTGCATTCTATGCTTGACAAATTGCACCCCGACCCCCTCGGCTACCACGTCTCATCCACGCCAACGCCTCAAACCTCATTCAATATCATTCTCTTCCGTTTGGCGTTTATTGCCAATCACCTTGTATAATATTGGATTAAAATCACTTACACTGTGGCATGTATCTTAATATGCCAGGTATCATTATATTATTCGATGGGTGTGGCATAATTGATTAGTTATTACCTGTGTGAAACCAAGGGCATCTGAAATCAGCACAAATTGAGGAGAGAGGGGGCGGGGGAAGGCCAGTTTGGTGAATCATGAGGAGCAATTTGGCATATAGTATAGTGAGTTTGGTCATGCTTGGGTTCTGTGTTACATCAAGAGCACTGAGCACTGATTTGTGCTGCATTAATCAAGCATGTAATGCAGGTATATCGCTTGGTTCCTGCTCATGACCTGGTGCAGAATGACCTGAAGGCGTTACAAGGGTCCAGAGAAAGGAGTAACATTACTGAAAACCACCTCAGTGACTGAAAGACTGAAAGCTTAAATCCTTAACCCGTCAGCAAAACATCACGATCCATTTCATCATTGAGCTTGTTCTGATGCTCTCACTGTTATGGATCAGCCATTCTGACTATTGAAGAATATGAGCCCCAGATGCGATTACCCCACGTGTCACCTTTAATTGTTCTCACTTTTGTGATGCTACCGTATTGTGCTGTTTGCATGTTTGCGTGGATGTCTTCTGTTACATTGATATATTGCTAAGGGGCACCGGATAGCTCAGTGGGTTAAACCGCTGACTACAATCCAATGCCGACCGTAGGGCTCGAGGTCCCGGGTTCGAGACCCGA
>KB306612.1:81050-135825 GCA_000328365.1 Capitella teleta | reverse complement strand
ATAGATAGAATAATCATTTTGCCACCAGTCAGGCGCAAACAAAAATATTTTTCGCTATTTTTCTTATTTTAACAAGCGATTTTCTAGGACACCTACCACGTTTCTCAACCTGAAACAGTAAAAAGGTCAGCCAGAGTGCACCACGCATGCGCTTTCGTTTCGTAAACAACAAACATGTCCTTTTATGGCGAAGAGGCTCTGCTCTGATTGGCTGAAATCGATAGCTTCACGAGGGGAACGGAACCAATCAGCCATCAGCCAAACCAAGCCATCAGCTGACGTTTGCCTCCTATACTTCGCAATGGAAGCCATTCTCCCATAGGCGCAATGCTAACCCCGATATTCGGAATGCATTATTTCCTTACGCTTGCATCCAGGCAGGGTGTTCTTGGCACGGAATGCTATCAATTGGTGCTATGAGTCAATAGAACATCACTTAAAATTTAGTTCCCCATCCCTTTAATTTTCTCGATCTTCGCAATCAGGCGCATTCAACTCACTCGATGAGTGTTGGACTTATGTTAAACGGAACACCTATGTTGAACGAAAGACCTATGTTAAATGGGAGACGTATGTTAAGCAGACCTATGTTAAACGGAAGACCTATGTTAAACGGAAAACCTATGTTAAACGGAAGACCTATGATAAACGGGAGACCTATATGTTAAACGGGGGACCTATGTTAAATGGAAGACCTATGCTAAACGGGAGACCTATGTTTAATTAACAGGAGACCTATGTTAAACAGGAGACCTTTGTTATACGGAAGACCTATGTTAAGCGGAAAACCTATGATAAACGGGAGACCTATAGTACGGAGGTGCTGGAGATGAGTGCTCGGACGTGATTAAGTCTTACTGCTCCAATGTAGATGAAGCCAATTAAACGGACGCTAGGATTGATTTCAACTGCTTTCCTCGTTTATATGGAGACCCGTGTCCTTCATAAGTCGCTCCATGTGCCTCTTCTTCCTGATCACAATTCGCAAGCCAAAGTGCCAGAATGAACAATTCTTGCGATGTGTGTCTCCCACGTATTGACTTGACTCCATAATGCTGCGAGATAATATTCTCAGCAACCCTATTAAAGGGCCCCGTACGCGTTAAATTGAGACTCTGAGGATCTCTATATATAGGGGCATTAATTGGTGTTTCGTGAGTCGATTTCCTATGACATTATCGTCCCGAGTCATAACGCTCGTTCCATGAGAGCGTTATGATCCGAGAAATTTTGCTCCCTCCCAAGGCCTCTGTTGAAACAAGTGATGACGTCATATGCTACCTGACCAATCAGAACGATCCATTTTAGTAATGCAAATATTCCATTGGCGGCAAGGATTTTGATTTAGAAAACGACCCCTCACTCTGTGTTTCCATACTACTCAGCAACCGCTCCACGCACATATGTTTTATTTACATCACTGGCTTTAAGAGAACCTTTTCTTTCCATTAGTAGTATTTATTTTCTAATGTGTGGTGTGCTCTCTGAGACATGAATTGTGAAACACAAAAATTCAATATCATAATATGGACTTCAATGCGGAATAATTAGGAATACGAGCAATTTTGTGCTGTGACTCTACCGTTTTCTTTGATGTTATCATTTACTGAAATATTCTCTACATTGTCTCCAAATAATAAAGTTCAAAACGCACAATATAATTATACATAATTATAATTTATGACAAAGCCTGTTTTCTCAGAGTTAGGTCTGCTCTGATTAAACTATCAATAGTGTTCGGATTTTGTAATTTGAAGAATTCTGAGGGTTCGCATCAATTTTGATTTACCATTCCATCAATGTGTCACATCGATGTTACTCTTGTATCCGTTTGACAAATTCGGCATTAGAAGGGCAACAATCTCATTCAGTATGCCGACGCCGTTCTCAGGAAACATTTACAAGTCAGACCGGCAGAGCGGCGTCGTGCATAATGTATGTGCACATCCATCCGTAAGATGACTTATGATGCGAAGAGCTTTATACAGGGCGCTTAAAGTCTGCTAAATATCGGGTCATTTACAGGAAGCTTGTGTTAATTATGGAACAATACTGCAGGAGAAATCGGTCCCTGCGATTGCAATTCCAGAATAATAATTATGATTCATTTATTTTTTGTTTGGAATTGAGGATGATCAAGAGTTGATTTATGTGCGGCGACCAATTTCCAGCAACCAACCCGATCTGTTTAATCATAAGCGAAAGTGTACTTCTCAGAAGCTAATTAAAATTATTACTCGATCCTTGTGGGTGATTTTTGCGTTAAACCATTGCATCTGTATAATGGTGTAGGAGATATTTGAACCTTTTTCCTAATCTGCAAAACATCAAAGCTTTAATGCAAAATATGAGAGCTTTCATATTTTGTATCAAAGCACTGATGATTTGCAAATGAGACGGTTGATGCATACAAATGGACACATTTAATCATGGTCTACTTATAAAAAATGTCAACATTCAATCAATGATATAATATGTACAACATCTGTAACTCATGTTTGACTCTATCCACGAGCTTGGTGTTCATGATGTTGGGGTTTTATTCCCCAATGAAAAGTAATTGTGAGTTGTTCTTGCAAAAATCGGTTGGACGAAGGTGGCATTGTAATCGCTTAAGTGGTTGCTATGTTCAAAGTAGCTGGTGATCATAGCTCGCTGAGGGCTTTCGTGTCACTTTGGGGGGTCCTATAACCAGGGGAAAATATGTTAACCGCATAGAAGTGAAGCCAGTTGCGGCATACAAATGCAGCAATTCATTTATATATTTTTATTTTATTCCATGCTCAATTTATTATCATATAATTATTTTCAGAATGGTCGAAAAGTTTTGTTTCCAAATATACTGGTCCGTTTCCGAGGGAAAGTCCTGCTGACACCCCAGCCTAAGATGCTGTCGGCCCTTTAATCTTCCAAATACAGACGGTGAAATCACAGGGTTTTTAGTTATCATTATGAATGTGTGGAACTCCAGACTTGAAGCTGAGAACCCCTGTCGTAGGAGGCCGGCGGTGTCTCTTCTGGTACCAATGCGTCGCATGGGGACCAGTCCCCAGTGTCCGGATTGTACTCTTCTCCATGATGACCTCCACACAATAGAATATTACCTTTCCAAGCGGTTATCGCAGTTGACAGAGTGTGGACATGCGTTGGTTGCGATAGAACAATCCAGGTGTCCGTTGTTGGCGTATATCTGAAGCAAGCTCGCTCAGCACCACCGACCACAAAGATGCTGGTGTTCAAGGAAACTGCCGCTCCTGACTCACAGGTGCCTGGCATGCTCTGCTTCAGTTTCCACTTGCCCCAGATTGGATCAAACTCCTGGTTGGCTGTTGAAGGACCATTCGCCCCAATGCCACCAAGAACATACAGTTTGATTCCAAAGTGAACGGTGTATGGCTTGCACACGGCATGCAACATGCTGCGTTGTTGTGGTTTCCATTGAAAGCTTTGTTTGTCAAATGCATCAACCATTGTGCTGGGTTGCTTATTGATTTTGCCACCAAATGCATATAGTTTATTCTGAATATATGTCAGACTGTAATCTGATCTTTCTAGCATCATCCGGTTGAATGTCATCGTATGTTTTGTGTCAACATCATAAACAACGTGATTGGTATTTGTGGATATCCAATGCAGTCCATTTGGAGCCAGCACTTGGTTCAGAGCGATTGGAAAATTGTTTGAGAATTGATACCATTTCGTGTTCTCTCCATTCAACTCTTCGGTGTATTGAAAGTTTCGACCACACACTTTAAATAAAAGTGAATTATATGTTTGGTACCCTTGGCGTGGAATAGATCTTACACTTTGTTTTAAATGTAGACTATATTTGGCTGATTTAACTTGGAGAGCCTCGCGGAAGAGCTCCACGCAAGTGTTGTTCATTATCAAAGTTTCAGATGCAAAATGATTAAGTAATCCTGACGTGCAGAAAGGAAATCTGACGAAGGGGGCTATTCTGGTGAACGCAGTATTCCGCTGTTCAAGATCGGCTTCTACCCATCGAACCACAGAATGGAAGACAATGTCTTCATTCTCTGCTCGGAGTCGGTCGTCACACAAAACTTCGATTAACTCCTTTTCGGTCAGATCCACAAAGCTCTCCGAAGAACAGAATTCATTTTCGAAGTGTGACAACATGTGCTCAAAACAGTGCGGCACAAGTTTGCCTAAGCTGTACTGACGAGCACATCGGTAGAACGCAAGACAATTGGATGAGTCGACCTGACTGGTCATGAAAGCACCGCAGTGTATCTTCAGATCAGTCAAACAAAAGAATTCGCTTCCAGTTACTATGTCATCAACGTTATCTGAATTGATGTCAATCTCACCGGAGTAGAAATAGTCAACCAGTTTTCTTATTATCTCTGAGTTAGTGAAATCCAAGTGAACTTCCTTCTGTGTACTTTCCTTGAAACCAGATCGGAACATGGTTTCAAAAAAAGGGCTGGCCATAGCCAGAACCAACTTGTGACAGTCGATCGTCGAATGATCGGCAAGAATCAGTGTAACGTCAGTCATTGATTTGCTCTCTTTGGACTTCTGCAGTGACGTCATGAACGCTTTCAGGTAGCTAGTTCGTGTATCGATAACTGAATATAAATAACTAAAATAAATAAATAAATAAATAAATAATAAATAAATAAAAATAAATGAAAATATGAGAGTGGCATTTTGCTCATGTATTATCCAATAGCCGAAACAGGACACTGGCAAAATGTCTTGTCATACTCCATTGAACCACATACCTATATGTGGCGTTTGGCCTTTCATGACATCCATGGTGTCTCAGTGCTGTTTCTCTTAACCGAAATGTGTGATGATCAGAGCTCAGCAAACTCCATTAATAAAACTCAAACGTCAATAATAGCAAGTATAATATAGTATAGTTACCGTCGTTGAGCTGAATATAACACTTAGAAAAGGGCAAAGTTTTAAACTGATAAGACCGAGTGTGCAATTGATTGTCTATAACTTCCTGGATTCTTAACAAAATTATGAACACCTAATTAAGGATCATGGATCAATAGATTCAATGCATTGGAAAAATATCTTAACTGCGTGCCCTATAGAGGTAGTAATACATATAGAGGAAGCATGCTATGCTATTTTGGTTCCTACGCGTGGATATAGGTCAAACTGATCAGCTGACTGCTGAATGAATTATGGGATAGCATTCAGCCGGAAGGAAGTACTTCCACAGCCATTAATTCGTTTCTCATAGGAAATCGAAATGCACCCACTCTCGCGATACTTGGTATATATATCTAAAATTTATTTCATATGGCGTTATCTATGGGTGGATTTTATCAGATTGGCTGACCTAAATAAGTTGCTGCCATTGAAAGTAGACTTTCTTAATCGCTGCATTAGGTGCAATTTCTCTCTAGGCTTGATGTGAGGAATCCAAACTTCATCTTGAGGAACACATTTTGCTATAAGCTAGGATGCCTCGAGCACGCTTTAGAGCGAAATCTTACACATATTCCATTCAGAGAATAATACTTGGGCAAAAACAGAAATATAATAAAAATAAAAATATTCTATGATTAATTGTCACAGTGATTATAGAAATGTTTCTAGAGCACGTGTTCTTGACCTGGCTTCCATAAAATCTTGAGTAAGAAGACACCAAACACCAATAATGTCGGTCAGCCATTATTGCCCGAATATGATAGCACCAAAAAACGTGATTTAGAAAAATCGCAGATGATCTTCAAACTCACTTCAAGTGTGTGAAAGCCTTTGAAGTGAGTAAGCAATTCATCTGGGATTTTACTAAACCGTGTTTTTCAATGCTATCAGATTCGGGCATGAAGCTCCCCGATTAATGCTAATGTATCCTGTGGGATTGTCCTTTTGGGGTAAAAAGATTTGGGTGAATGTGAAAATTGAGCCTTTTCTGCAAACTGATAAGAGAAGGAAACTCTTTTGATAGGTCATAGAGATTAACCCTGACCCAGATCGGGTGTGATAGAGATGAAGATAGACCATAATCACACAATCCTCTCTGACAATTTCCTCAACGAAAAGGTTACTTTTTGGTAAGCTAAAGTGTAGAAAGTTGTGTCAACTAGCCTTAGCTTGGTTCAAAAGGCTCGTTGGGATTTGCAGTCAAAGTGCGTCGGTATGTGAGTTGATTTACAGACGAGGTGTGAATCCGAGATCTTACTTAATATCCCAAGACATTTCAGGAATTAGGGTAGAGTGACGTTCATCCCTTTTAAGATCCACGCGTGTCTATCACAATTGCACTTTTATTGCTGCTGAGCTGGAATGGACAGGTTGTGAAACAAGGGATTTTATGGTTTGTCCTGCACCGATGGTTCCCAACGGGGTGTTGTGACACAGCTAAGAAACTTTTGATTTTGTTTGTCTTCAATGATGCCTCCGGAAAATTCAATTTGCTGGTGTTCTTTTATACCAGATCAGATTATTAAGTGATGAGTCGAATGACTGAAATAGCAACTGAATGCAAATTAATGCAAATTAATATTTACGTGGTTTCAAATTTGAACGTTGATGCAAAATTGATTTGACGAAATTGCAAACATTATTTTGGCTCCAGACATTGTAGGGTAATTGGATATTTCCTTTATCCACAATCCATTCGGTGTATTTACCCAATAGCAATTATTCGTGTTTTATGGAGTGTGTGCCAACATCACAATGGAATTTGCACTGTGTGCAAAATGTAAAGAACTTACAAACAACTGAACCACTGAGGTATGTCCAAACGAAGAAGAATCTTGGTCTCATCTTGGTGTTAACTACTGCCCTATTGCATCACCATTAAATGAACGCAATCTTATAGCGGGCATTGATTACTAATTTTAATTTGATTACCGGAATAACACACAGCAAGTCGAAAAATGAGATAAAAATGAAAAATAAAATAATATTGCTCATTAAATGAGTGCTCACACTTTTCGCCATTCAGAGCAGCTGAGATAAGCTGGGGCTGTGCTGTGTCGTGTAAATTGTTGATGGTCAGTGGCACTGCACTTAACATTCAATTTACTCGATATCATGCGTGATTGGACCGGCAGTCAATGTAACCAGTGTTGTAAGGTGCCGTTGGGATAACAGATAACAAAAATGGCGGCCACATTCAATGACCTATAACTACAACGAGCGTGTACTGTAAAGCTCTTGTTTGCAATTCATAAATTGGGTTTTATTTCCCAGCATCCTTGTGCTGGAATCAATATTGCAATAATGTTCAATACAAGTGCCATATAACAACACAGAAATAGCGATTTTTTTGTCTCGATTTGTGACCTCTTTTGCATGCCCCAGTGGACGCTAAACATGTTTTGTCATGAAAAGGAGGCGGTATTGGAAAGCTGACATTGCCTTGCTGGCTTTCTGATACCAAGTGTGGATTTAATGTCTTGACCTCCATGTATTGGTGCAGAGTCCTGCTCCTGTATCGCACACGAATTCCCTGTGAGCCAAAAATTACCCTTCACAAAACTCTGTTTACAGTCGGCCATTGCCAAGAGGATTCTACAGAGGATTAAGTCCATACATGTAATATACATGTTGCATGTCTGTGTGATAAAAGACTCAGTGTTTCTCTTATCTGTCTGTCCAAAGAGACAAAGAAAGAAAGAACAAGAGCATTGTTCTCTTACTCGCATGGGAGCAAGGCTGCGAAAGGCGTGTGAGCGGAGAGTGCTTTAATGAGGGGCAATTCTACTGACGCAGCAGCCATACTTGCTTTTCAAGGCCAACTCCATCTCCGGAATAGACCTTGCCTGTTTCCATGCAGATGCAATCAACGTCTCTTTAAGAGCACGGGGTATTACTGACAGACCGGACGCAACCTTAACCAACACCTCTCCAATATCACGATTCCCCAAAATCAAGTTTCCGATAACATGGAGTGACAGAGTGTTGGTCTCAATGTCAATTTTGTCAGGTTTACACAAAAGCTCCATTCACCATGCGGCGACAAAAGCACTATTAACATGGCGTTCTGTTATGTTTGCTGTGCCTTCAAACAGTGAAATGTCGGCTTTTGTCGCCGACAAGACCTTGGAGAGGCCATTGCGAATCTTGCTTTACCCTCAACATAATTCCGGCTATTACATGCTGACATATAGCGGTCGATTCCTAGGCTGTTCTGAGGCACACCTAACTGAAACCTAGAGTACAAAGGTGTCGGGTATGTTTTATAAAGGTGCAGCTATATTCGTTCTACGTGCCTTCTTCGTCCTTTGTAATAATAAGGTCAGCTAAGTAAGGATGCTGCATGCGTGGCTGCCATATTACAATAAAAACCTTTCGTCTCGATGGATCTGTTTCATGTTCAGCCAGGTGTAGCAGTCATCTTTGTTTTGAGATATGATTCCTGGTGTGTAATGTGCCTGCAACAAAATTCGATCAGCCACAATGAATGTACAATCCACGAACTGAAGGGTCCCTCCAGCCAATGCATCACTTCCACGCAGAGTGTGGATCAATATGGTTTTTAGCGTGGTCGCCGATTCTTTGATGTCAGAGATCAAAGGAGGTGATTCACAACTCCCTTAATCCAAGAGCGACAGATGGATCCTCTTCCAAATTGTCAATATAACTTCGACGAGACCAGTACAAGAAAGACAGCTGGCTACTGTGAAATCAGAACGAAGAGGTGCTAGGTCTTGAAGGATATGTAACCTAGACTCTGCAAAAACCAAGGTTAACCCAGGTTAAATACTGTTGCATGTGTGGTTTCCAATTGAATCACTATAAACACATTAGAGGGCGACGGACAATTCAATTGCAGGCTCTGTGCTATTACGTCGATATGTTGCCTACGTTGTCCTACCATGAATCTTATGTAATCGAACACCTCTAATTGGGGTCATGTCGTCATGTTCTCCCTTGAGGGCGAACCTCTTGTGCCTTCTCAGAAGTTAGCGAAGAACCTCGATGACCTCAGTCTATTTGTGATGGGTTGTGAAATAAATGTGATTCCCTGAAGAGCAAAAAAAAACACTTATTTTCTTCATAAAACTCACCTAAAAAAAAGGCCCATAGGCCTATAACTTGGTAACAATGTTCAATATGATACGCCAAGGAGACTATGTAGAGTAGCAATGTTCCTGTGCATAGGAAAAGGGTTACGTGCCATTATAACATTTTCGCTTGAAGCTTACGTGATTAATTAATATACCTTGAATTGATTAAGAAACAAACCTGTGAACCTTTTGTATAGAGAACAGAGTGATAGTTTGGAAGTTATTTATTCAACAAGCATGGAAAGATGGTACAATAGTATAGAAGAATCTCTGATGTAAAATTATCGTGAGGTGTGGTGCAAGAATACTGGGTATAAGGACAAAATAGATATTTAAAATTTAGTTTATATTATTTACAATGACGATGATTAAGAGTATTGAGAATGGTCATAAATAGAACAGACGATAGAAAAGGCAACCATGATCCAATACAAAGGTAGAGATGATGACATTTGAAGATGGGGCATTTCTTCCAATTCTACATGTCTTGTAAGAGCTTTCGGAAGTATCACAGGGAACGAGTAGAGTGTGTCACCATTGAAACGGTCATTTTGCGTCATGATGACGTCAGACAATGACGTCAGACAATGACGTCAGACGAGGAGGTTATCACAAGAACGAGCAATGCCTGGTTGCGATCGTCTGAATAGTTTTCTAAAAAGTCCGAATGCTGCTCTGTGCAGGCATCCTGTCGGGTTGATCTTTGAGTCACCGCCGCTAGACTGCTCAGCCATGGCCCGTTTGATCCGCATCTGACGGATGATTCCTACCAAGAGTTCATCGACCTTGTGATCCAGAAGAGCCGACACTTCAATGAACTTACAGCGCCGTTTGGTTGCTAGATTTCGACCATCTGAAAATAAACATGATTGCATAACATTCACAGCTGCCATGTGAAGGATCAAAGACTGTGTGGTGGCGGGAAGCGAATGTTGTTGTAGATAAGTCGATTGCAGTTGGCACCATGCCAGTAGCCACTCGTAATAATGATACACCGGCATGCAATCCTGTTTCGGTGAGTAGAGTGCCACCATCGACCGAGTTATTCTTAGCTATGAATACAAGGCCGATCAAGAGAAGTGGCCATAGTATTGGCCAAAGATGAAATGCCTTCCATAAACGAACTCTCTTTGAGAAGGTGGAAGTTTAGCACCAAACTACAAGATTACAGATGATTGAAGCAATGGATGTGTACGTATATGGCACCGGTTTGCAAGTACGGGGTATACGCGATATGCTCATTGTTTCGTTAGCTATTTAGGTCTCCTACTATCGCAGCCATAGATATACGCACCATCTTCTGATACAGCTCTGTTGCGCACGCTCTCCTGCTTGTTAGCGACCAGAATTACGGCCTTCTTGCAGACCTTTCCTTTGCCGCAGATGTCCTGGAGACAGGCCTGCGCGTAGCTGAATGAATTCCTGTCTGTCACCGAGTACACGACCAGAAAGGCATCAACGTCATCACGGTCTTTCACAGGCTGCAAAAACGGAGGGAGAGTAAGAGACATGTTGAGAGTATTGATTTCTAGAAGGGTCACGTCTGTGTTAGGGAAACTCGAAGCGGCATGGATCATTACTCCCGTCCTTGCTTCCGGCCAAAGGGATCCCGCGCTTATGGTTTCTTTCTCCCTGGCTCGTGCTTTGCCCTCGGTTCTATATCTAAACATCTCCTCTGATGCGATTATGAACCGTGTTATCAGTGAATGATCTGATGAAGCGTGATTTTACGTGCAGCCATTCAGAGTTCTCTTAATCCTTTTCGGATTACAATGAGTAATCAATAGCTGGATCGGTAGATCGGAACCAAAAATCTCTTGTGCCAGTGAGCTCACTCTGTAATCCTGATATCAGGCAACCACTACACTCTGCATATGACCCTGGACAAAACTCTAGGGAAAGCTTTGCTTATGGAAAATAATTGAGAGCACCATGGAAATACAACTGCTCTATTGGGGAAATGGGAGCGGAGATACTTGGTATTTGGGGACACCCTCAAATGAAACAGAATCAAATGAACTCATCTAACGGAGTGGCTGTGAAGGGAAGTGAACTATAGTTGGAGTGGTGAGGTGGTTGAGGCGTCAGGGAAGTGGGATTATTTGCCTACTACTCAAGGAGGCAGACTCGATGTTTCATTGGAGCAATTTAAACCCTCGTATGCGTTGCGTTTGTGAGCAAGATGCGGGTGCTGGGCTTAATGCGATTTTCTCTATTATGCTACATCAGCAGGGTTCACCTCATTAGGTTTATGTACGTCTATGTATGCGGGCCGTTCAAACAATACCACTACAAATAATACGAAGCACATGCTATCACGCGTTTTGTGATCATAACATGAATCATTTCTTTTCTTCTTGGTTGCTTGGTGAATTATGCGTTGGCATGGCAACTTACCTCAGCCCCTCGCGTGTCTAAGAATAGCACCATTGACTCTATATCGTCCAGTACCACTGAAACAATGTGATCTCCAGTTTCATCATCTGAAATATGGAAAAAAAGATTAATTTGAGGCCGCTTAGTTTCAGAAGAAGAAGAGGTCGTTTAAAGAAAGATGAAAGATGACTATTCCGGGTAAATATGAAGGAGCTATAAATGGAAATTCTAAATGCCAAGGGGGAGGTTATTGGATGAGAGAGGTCGTGCCAAGGTACAAAATAACAGGGGGTGTCTAATGATATGTTAATGACAAGATTAATATTGTGATATCGCCAGGTCGAAAGCCAAGGTGCAGAGATTAAAACACAGTAATGAATTTGAACAGGCAACTGGATTAGGAAGAGATTAACGATATAAGCTAGAGATTAAAACAAAATGGCTTATCCTCTACAAAGCCTTGAGATGGATATCAAATTGGACTGATTGGATTGTATAATCTAAATCAAGGACTGGGGAATGTACTATATGACCTAATAAACCTATCTAGCAGAAAACGGGCACCTGTTTTTGTTGTAGACAAAGAATATTTTCTAAGAAGTGGAGTTTATGCACCTGTGTGTTTCCATGGTATATGTGGCACCTGGGAGATGAGCCAGCTTAAATATAATACATGTAAGTGTGGGCCAACTTTCATGGGCAGCAATCACTGTAACTCTCAATGCTTCTATTAGCATTCATCTACCTCCTGACGCAAAGGTCACCGACACCAATTGCATCGCTTCTCATTAGACTGGATTTTGTCAGAAGCTCTTAACATTGTGCAAGAAGGATGTAAGGGTTAAACTTCAAACAGATAGGGCAAGTAGTAATTGTCTGCGAACGCAATCATCTGTTGCTAATATTTGGTGGTTTTAAAGGGGAGTGAATATATTATAAGTGATACATCGATACGGCATGCAGCACTAACATAGTATCATACCCGATTGGTACACGTTGTCTGGCGTGAAAGGTAACGTTGAACAATGGATGACAATTGTACATTGTATTATGTGCATGAGGCATAATGTATGGCTGGACACTGTGCATTAATTATGAAACACTTTGACCACTCTCCCCATACAGGGATAGAAATGTGTGAATTTTTCAGGAGAATATGCCATTGATCAAAAGCGTCTTTTACAAAAGAAGGCATTGCATAATAAATGATGCCTCCATCTGATTGCTTCAAGCCCTAGCAACATGCGGTAACCCGAATAAGAAAAGCAGAATCGTTACTTCGACCAGGCTTTCTTTGAAGAAAGCAACATTGGCCTCGAACGCATATTTATGGCTGTCTAAAAACCTGACATTAACAACGTCTTGTCAAGCAATTAGTGAAGAGAGATAATTAGAAAGTCGAGGCCTGAAGAGCACACACAGGTCGTTATTGCGTCTGGCCACTGACGGCATCATTGTTTACGGGTTTCTTACCTGCTGCCAATGGGGCAAAGCCAACGCAGCGAAGAGCCAGCGGTTAATCGCATCAGCAACCTTCCTTTTATACCCAAACCTAGAGCTAATACCCCTCATTGCGTATTCCACCGAAAGTCATCTCATTTATAATGTAGCAATAGGATGGATGTGTTTGCGGAAAAGCCAAGCGATGTTTGCGTTGGATATTCATTAGCCTAAGCAGGCAATTGGCACCAGCTGAGCATATACATAGAACCAACAGCATGCCTCACCTGGTCCGCTTTCCTTATTGGCCAAGTACTCTGAAGTCATCAACTGTTGCGTCAGTGTACTCTTGCCGACACCTTGACTGCCAAGTACTAGTACCCTGTTGATGTAGGCTTCCTCTTCGTCCCCTTCTGCCTCCTCTGCCTGTTCTCTACATTCAGCCTCCTCAACCGGAACTTCTGCATCTCCATTCACTCCGTTCAGGTAGGCTTCCTCTCCACCCATAGCTCCTTCAGCATTTAGGGAGACAGTGTCTATAGCAATTGCAGGGATGCAGATTGAACTTGAGCCATTGCAGCCGACGTTTTCATGCTTGTCGACTCCAGCCTCGGTTGACTGGTTTAACATTGAACACCGACTTGGTGATTTCTTATGTCTCAGTGAACCACCGCGTGGAGACCGAGATTTGATCTTGAAAGAGTCGCCACGGTTGACAACCCCGCTGCCGTGGGTCGTGAAGCTCCTCACTCGGTAGATCCTACACTCACCATTCTCTAAGTCCGAGGGTGAGATTGATTCCATGCCAAAAGGCTCTAAGGTCTGCGATGATCTACGTGGGCTTCGGTTTCGCTTCACGGGCATTGTCCTATTACGCTGACGATTGAAAGACGGCTGCTGTTCGTTGACATCACGGTCCAGAAGCCGCTGGTGACTACCATGGTGACAACGGTCATCCCAAGAAGGCCGATTGTGGTTGTCCGGACGCTGCGAGCGACGAACACGGCACGAATGAGATCGCTGTAATCCGGAGTCTAATTTCGGCAGCGAAGTGTTCATGACTTCAAGGGAAGGAAGACGCTCGTCACACGGAGTTGGAGGGTCGACAGTGACAGAAGGCATCCTGAGCACATGACGACTATCCTTGTAGGATACATCATGCAATGATCCCTCTGTGGAATCCTGGCTCAGTTGGGTTGGCACCGCTCCGGGTCCTGCTTCCCTTCGACCTCTGTGTCTATGGTGGTTGTGATGATGGTGGTGCCCTGATCCGATGGAATCAGACGGGGACTGCAGATCGTCGTCATCTTCGCAGTCTTCCTCGCGTATCCTATCGGGTGTCCCAGGCGGAGTGGACGGCAGGCTCTGCACTTGGCGAGTATGCGGCGCAATCCCGCCTCCCAGGGCACGAGCTTTGAACAACTCAAACTCATCGAATTCACCCGCCATGCTCACACTTGCTCACGCTGCATGCGAAAACCACATTACAAAGATTTCCCTTGCTGTTGTTGCAGAGGAGGACGGGGCATATATCCCTTATCAGCACTGCTGGCAGAAAGCAGCAGAAGGCTTAAATATACCTGCCGCTGCTGCAGTTGCCGGCTGCTGTGGAGCTGCTAGCATCGATCCTGGTCAATCGGCATCAAGGAACCAGCGGGCCCAATCAATGCAGCTGGCTCGCTTGCCGGGCGCGCATGCAGTTTCCTCTCAGCAAACACGAATGTTATTTCATATGCAATTATTATGGTTAGCCGTGCTCAGCATTAACTAAGGCTACCACGTTCATATGATTGCACTAACAATGTGTAAAGCCCTCGTGGGTCTGTCACTTCAGTGCCAATGTACCCCATTCATAGCTCTCTAGAGGAAAGGTCGCTTTCATCGCTATGTTACCATAGCTAGCAAGAGGATCAAAAGAGTCCCAGATGCTCAACGTGATGAAGAAGTCACAGAAAGACTTTTGAGGCATGAAGTACGAAGATATGCGCAGCTGTGAACTATATTCGTGTCATTGAAAGCTTTTCTCATGAAATCGATCTTACCTTTTTTTGTTTGCTTATGGTGACAGCACGTCACGAACTGTTCACGTGAGCGATGTTCTGCGGGCGTACTATCTGACCCCAGCTAGAATGCGACTATTGGTGACCTATATTTGTGTCAGTCAGTGCTGATTCGAGCTCAATTTGAACATATAGATGCAAACATTCATCTGTACAAAAGAAACATTGAACAGTGAATTGCACTTTTGTATTTTGTGGAAAAATTGCAACCATAAACGACTTTTAATAGCATGTTATTTTGTTTTTCTTTCTTGTTATTCTTCTGTATCTTATACCCTAGGTAGGCTTACCCAATTAATGTGGAGACATAACGCGTTACAAACTCCTCTCTTTCTATTAGCATGACATTTCCGCGACTACAGTAAAGAACAAATGGATACAAAATGGACATTAAACACGTTGATGTAAATGTCACATCTCTGAAGGACCATTTCACGGCCACATCGTGGTATTCGATAAGGTACATTACAACCGAATCAACTATACTAAAATTAGTGATCAAGATACTCTAGATTTGAGATCACATAAGAACCTTTACAAAACTGTGCCAATCTACTTAGCAAGCACCCTCCATTCATCATAGAGATTTCTCATTTGCCATCAGAGTATTGTGGAATGTCATGTCGATTGCAGCATCGCATGCCTCTGTCAAAATCGTTTGCTAAGAGCAATTTCTTCAACAGCATTCGACAGCAGCAAGATCTCCTGTTGATAGAGAAGCGGCGGTGTTTGATGTGAGCAAATGCCGTGGGGAGCAGGTTGGGAAGGTGCCAAGAGAAGGCACAGCTGCCAGTGATTAGGTCACATTTGCTTGTCCCTCTCATGCAATGTGAGATGGAATCGCGACCGCGGGTCAGAGATTGCTCTTTTTGGGCGTGCTTCATGTCTGGAGGTCTGAAACAAATATTGCTAAACATACTTGCTTTCAGACATTATCGATTTAGGCCAGACATTCAGCTACCATAACTGCCTACTTGTCAGTCCATAAGGTTAAGAGCTCATTTGCCTTCGGTTTGTATATGCCACAACTTTGGCTGCGTGGATAATGGATTTTTTTTTTTAGGAAGATGGTTGGAAGTAATGGGATCTGTGGAGTATCTTCCCCTTGGTTTAAGTGCCTTGAACACTCTTGCACACTAGAGATTTGGGAATTAGCATGCGAAAAACTTACCAAGTAAATTGTTCAACGAGATCGAATACACAATAGGAAACTTAGGTTGAGGCGACCTGTTAATCTAGAAAACCTCAGGGTTCAACAAGTTTCGAATAAAGACACCTTTAAGACTGTATACCAACACTCTGTATGATATACGAACGATATTACCTCTGTCATAGCTGAGAGCAAAAAGGGGTCCATTCATAGAGTTCACCCGTCGACCACAGAGGACAATTACGCTGGGGAAATAAACTTAAAGCTCCAACAAGGGAAGCGTCCTCAGCACAATGGCTGATCGATCATGCATCGGACGGCGAAGATTGTGTTCGGTATCTCATCTATCAACGAATTCATTGATCATCTTGTTGCTCAGCTGACGATCTTATTTGACAAATACTAACTAATCCATGCTGAATACAACAAAAAAAAAAAAAAAAACTGAGCTGCTACCCTTTGTTCAAATGGTTGAATTTTTTGACTTGTTTTCGGACAGTGTAATAATTGATCTATTGATCTTGGATATATTTCAAGCATATACGCATGTATTCTAATGCATATTCTGGTATGTATTGGAGATCAACCAAGACTTGAAATAATTATAGGCCACGATCGAACGTGACAATTAGTAAATGTCTGTGGCCTCATTCATCAAGCATCAGAAAGCTTTGAAGTTGAACATGAAGGTGCTTGCAGGGTCACGCATCCACTGAAAGAGAGCCAATTAGCAATTACAAGGCTGAACATCTTACTCAGCATTTGATTAACTTTCAATTGATGGGATACTCGATAGAAAAATCGGTTAATTAACATGGGAAAATGGATCTCGTTTAAAATAGTGTTGTGTGTGAATGTGAATGTGTGAACTATATATTATAAAATTATCTTCAGTTTCAGACCTAAATATTATTCCACTCCCAATTTACCTGCCAGAATCAATGGTCTTCACAGGTATCATATATATATATATATATATTGCGGTATTTCTCGTGTTGTCATTATTCCTAATTAATCAGAGTTCCCTGTAAATGACCCCATACTCAGTAGAGCTAAGCACCCTGTTTAAAGCTCCTTGTGACATAAGTCATCTTACGGGTGGATGTACATATCAATTATACAGGACGCCGCTCTGCCGGTCTGACTTGAGCAGATTTCGTTAGAACGAGGTCGGCATACGGAACGAGACGCCGTCTCGCGACCTTTAAACTTCTGTGTTTGTCACATTATCATACAAGAGCAACATCAATACATTTATGATATGGTTAACTGCAACTCCAAATGATGTTCCAATTAAGGAAGGCAAAGCATTTGGGAATAGTTGAGTCAGAGGAGATCTCACTTTGGCAGTAAAATCGAAGGCTTTGTCACTGGGTATCAGCGGAAGCTTAATTATGAGGAATTGTGGGATTTGCCTCAACCCCTTTTAAATCCCTGGATAGTCACGTTGTCCTGAAGAAACGTTGATTGCATCTGTCCGATAACAGGGGCGGTATTTTCCGGAGATGAAGTTGGCCTTGAAAAGCAAGTACATAGCTGCTGCGTCAGCGGAATTGCCCCTCATTAAAGCGCTCTCCGCTCACACGCCTTTCGCAGCCTTGTTCCCGCGCCGAAAAGCAAATAGCTGGCCGTATTATTTCCATGACGACTGATGCTGACGACCATGGAGACCTTAACCGCACAATGGTATTTACAACTGCAATGGTGTGCCTCGTTGCTCGATTCATGCATATGCGATCGACAGGAAACATGAGCACCAATGTATCACAGAATAGCTGCAATTTTCACGTGCAATCCTCGGGCATATTGTACGAGTCTTTGCCAGTGTGACCGACTCCTTCCTGGACCATAATTATGGTGAATGGGGGGTCCTCTCTGTAGCGTACAATATATATTATAGGCATGCATGCGGGTATTTTGCGAAGAAAGAAAGCTAATGTAAGCCAATGATAATTACATCCAGCATCCATTCACTTTCATGTACAATTAATACAAGTAATCGGAACATCCATGTGACTCTTATTAAACTTCATACCCCCACAATGATCATCACTGGAATTAGAGTAGTAGACATTCATCAGGCCTTTCCTAATAATTAGTAATTTTCAGAAGAATGGGAGTAGTAATTGTAGCCTCCCGTGTAATGAAACAGCGTAATTAAGCACGTCACCTGACATTATTCATTTATTCGCTGTTCCATCTGCATAGACTGTTAACGGTAGTGACATTTCGATGTGATACACATCATTTCGAATAACTGTGTAAACACATAGAGACTTTATCTTATAATTGTACATGTTGCGCTGTATTAATGAATGCTTTATTATTTATTATTTTTTTAACGACAATGAACAAGGCCAGTATCCAAATACTAGTGTATTTCAATCAGTTTACTGTGATATACTTTCAATGTGATCCAATGCTTGAACCATGTTACATTGGGTTGTACACCTTTTGAGGGACGAAAATAAACTTCTATTTACGACACAAGATTTACAGCCAATCACAGCGCTCGTTTGTTGTGGCTGCGATGTATTCACTGTGGGCTGCCATTTTAGGGCCATTGCGTTCCGTCCACACACCTCATTGCTGATGCTCTCAGTATCACCATGGCAACGGCACTGTGCCAGCATTCCAATGGACCTAATATCCCTATTTTTCATTTCTACAAAACCAATGTGTACATTGTTGAATACTCTACTAAATCAACGGATTATATTACAATTTCACTGCGTCAGTCTGGGATCACAAATGGTGTTAAAGACTCAGAATATTTTCATAATTAATACCGATCGATAATTATACTGAGTCCATAAACAACGTTCAATCATAGCATTTTCATAGCCTACTCATCGGCTCGGTGATTCTGATATTCAGACGGCATTCTGCCTGACCTTTGACCTTTTCGATGCTTCAAAGAAAAAAGTCCTTACACTCTCGGATCTTTTTCACAGGCGTCTAACTTAGGCAGATAATGCTGATGATCGTTTACCTTCTTAAGTTATTGCGAACTACATTAAGTGATAGAATCTTATCACCAGGTTTTTAAGTTTGCAGAGAAATTGTTCATTCAGTTAACTTCACAATCGGACAAAGTTGACTTTACTGGTATGAGTTATCATCTGTGTTGAACATGCGGATGTTCACTCACGACTGCGCAATTCAATTCAGCTCAATTCCTAAACCACTTGGCATATTAAGAGATGTTTGTTGATCAGTTGTGAGCATTCAAAGCGAGCCCCGTGCATTCTTATGAGCTTCTTGATTGGCCCAACCTTGGGAGCCTTGCCTTCCGGATTGCATAATATATCTCGTTTATCTACTCCCCCTGGATGACTGATGAGCCTCCTTTCAGCCGGCTCTATTCTTATCTCCTCTGCCTCAGCCCCACGCAGAAAGCAAAATGGTTTATGTTTTGCCAATAAAATAGTCAACGCTGATATAGGGGCGCGGACTACGGTGAATTGTGCGTAACAAGTATAGTGCTTCCGTACTAATTCACGTTTGGGTATTACTGTATTTGGGTTATATCAGCATAATAACTCATCAGACAAATTCAGCTCACAATAATGTTAAGGAGAGTCCTTGATCAGCCAATCACCTGTGAGTTTTTATGAAAATCCTCTTCCAGTAAATCAATCCAGACATTGTATGTTTTTTTCACAGTCGCAGATTATACTGCTTCCGTAATATCATTGTGCGGTTTCACGCGCAAACAAATCAGCCCTCTTCTAAAACTAGGACGCATGGCTCGATCTAGACCACATGCTACGGATTAGGATAGGTCAAACTTTTAATGTTGAGTTTGAAATATATTGGTTAGTCCTATTTGCATCGTTTGATGACTAAATCTTAATATAACACACTCAATTAGCATGGACATTGCCTGGTTACTATAAGTCAGCACCCCTCCAGTCAGAATTGAGCATCAGTGATGCAGTGTATTTGAATGTTCCTATCAACGTAAATATTTGAGGTGCAGAATCAAACAGAACGGAAATAATGCAGGTCATCACCCAGGGCGAATTGAGGGAAGCAATTGAGACACGGGATGTCAAAGGGTTCCTGAACTTCCTGCACAATAACTGCTGTCATTCATGGAGGTAATACTGCCCTCCACTTACCCGCTTCAACCATCTGTCTTGGCAGCATGCAGGCGGACATCGTCGTTCAATTCGCGCAGATGAATATACCGACAGCCAAGTGCTACTCTTGCAGTGCAAGTTGATCACACGTGGCTAGTTATAATCCAGGGAAAACAGCAACGAATGCTGTCCCTAAATCAACCCATTTTATACCCCATGCATTAACCTCATTCACGAAGGATGCAGTTCAACCTTAGAAATTTGTAGATCGAATTTATTATTTAGACCCCTTTGACCCATAAATGACCTTTTATTTGATACAGGAACTGAACAAATCCAGGCAGCTTTTCCTGAAAAAAAAACAACAACAAAAACTAAGAGCTTTTGATGAGAGTTGCGTATTATAATTATATAATTTATTCAATTATTATTACAAAACAAAGTTTCCATGCGCAAGTATGCTCATTGGTCCTCTTGTATCGTGGATCGATTTTGAGATGTTGTTTTCATGTACGATATCATTTAGGGCCGCCTCACACGAAATTCATCATGAAAATATAATTATGGCTTGAATACTTTGTTTTTGCGCTGGTTAAAAAAAAAAACAAACTTTATCGACGTTTTGAGAGAGTAAACAAAAACGGTTATTGTAACTCCAGATGATGTAAATATAACTGAAGAATTGCTGTGAATTAGTAATCAATAATTAATGTCATTTGCCCCAATTGATTTATGTTATATGATTTTTGAAATCCTTTTCTAAATTATATTATTATTATCTTAATTGCTATTTCATTAAACGTGATGTGAATACATAGCATTAGTATTGCTAAGTACAAGTACTGCAGCTGTAATTAGGTGTCGAAGCTTAATTTGATGCTAAAAATTATATATACATATATTTCAGGTAAGAATTGTCTTGCACGTGCCTGCACCGAAGTGGGTCACACCCCTCGTACCCGTTTATGGATTTTGATTTGTTTATTATTCATGTAATAATATTATTCATATAACGGCATAAACATTGAACGGAGACTTGGCTCATGTGCATACTGAATGAACCCTGTATTGTGAGCACAGCGCGTGCGCGAACTCTCAATGAACAAACGATCATAAGATTGCATTTGCATCACATATTATCAGCAAACACACTGCGACCTTTGACCTGGTGTTCTGACTAACATCTCATCCTTCCCTGTGATTGATCTTGAGTTCAAGGGAATCCATAGTCCAAGCACCAAAGTAGCCGTCGTTGAATACATCAAGCTGTCTTGTTGAAATGAGACTCATCTGCTACTGGCTGCACAGACCTCGCATATCGGATATGTATAATTAATTCTGTTCCATGCATGTGTCCGTTGCGCAAACTGAACCATTTATCACCGGCGAAAAGGCCTTCGTTAAGAGCGCATGTTAGTCCATACACCTGACGTAAATCTGCGTCTCAATTTATATGACACATGTATATTTATGTGCAATCACTCACCGTGTGACTTGATACCGCACAATGAAAGTATCTCATATGGTCAAATACGCCATTATTAATGAGGTTCATTTAGTCAATAACGGATACTTTATCTCATTTTTTTTTAGCTCATGATTTAAACATATAAATTATATATTATCGGCGTACACGAAATATATTTAACCATGCTCTACAAGGCATTAAACTATTTTATCCATTAATTAACCAAAGTTAAACCTTCTCGATACATGTTAAGATAATCCAAGGTGGTGATGATAAATTTGGTGCCAGGACTCATTTTATTATTTGCAAATTCCGGCAAAATCAATCCTCGTATCAATGCACATTCAGCAGCTTAATGTCCTAATGCGACAGATATAGATGTCTTCGTCGTGAAAGAAATGAAAGCAGACCTATTCCTCCTGTGGATTAACTCAAAATGAAGCATGAGTGAAGTCCATGGTTGGTGAAAAAAACCCTCAGAAGAGGAACAGGAAAGGGTGATAAACAGAGGTCTCTGAAGAGAGTCGCTATGTTAAGGTGATGGCCTAAATGAGTTTCGGGCTAAAAGCTTTCAGACTTTGTCACTGAGGCTAGGTACAGCTAATTGAACACTTCAATAAGGATGATACATCTTAGCCATTGTACACAAAGATCAAGCATTATTTGCATGAAAATATACATTAATTTGAGGAGTAAGAAACTGTAGACGCATCTTCATCGTAAGTATTGCATGAGTGCATAGGTAGAGAAGCGGGTATATGATCCTTGATTAATAGGTTAAATAGACCCTAACCTGTTACCGTCGAACCTCATCTCCGCCAATCAGCACAATCAACAATCAATTGCTAACTTAGTTTAACATACTCGCAGATGTATAGGATTATATGTACTGAGGAGCTATTTCTGGCTTCCTGCTGAATTAATCATGCTGGATTTACCTCAGGTAGGATTTTCGTTATTAATAGGGGACATTGTCCTATCGTTGTCCCTCATTCAACCTTTGTCGTCACCTGCCTTTGACCCTATCTCTGTCAATCATCACTACCTACAATCTGTTGTGCACCTGTTAATAGTGATATCCTTTCATGCACTTTGCATTGTAATATTGGTTGTGGATCTATTTTCACCTCAAGTAATTAGGCCAGATTCACCTACTCTCGTACATGATTGCAATACACAATCAGATGCAATGTTATACAAGTGAATGCATGAACTAATCAATTATGCCACACCCACCAAATAGAACAACATATTACATACTACAGTGTGTGCCATTTGAGTCAAATACCAGGTGACTGACAATGAAAAGGCCAAAACAAGAGTACAAAATGAATGAGATTGGAGAAGGTTGTCCTTTTTATCAGCGGTGCATTGGAGTGGCGTGGATGCCATGAGACGAGATGCGACGTGTTGGCCGAGGGGGTCGGGGTGCAATTTGTCAAGCATAGGATGCAATAAGCAGATTCACTGAGTTGCCTCACCTGCTCTGACCTCATTAAAACGCCCTGCATTGCTGAATGAGGATCAAACTGTGGCTGGGTGCTTCTTCTAAGGTGCGTTGCGTGCATTTTCAGTACTTTGCCAATCTGCTTTCGAAATTACGGCAGGATCATTGCTTCATGCTACAAACTGATAGACGGTGAATGCAATGTGCACTAAATTGTACAGAATGCACAGCTTTATCCTTTTTATTATGCACAAAGCCTGAATCGTCATAAACCACTGTTATCATTTATGTTGACTTTGTTGCTATTATTATTATTGTTATTTCTTTATTTACCTTTTCTGTTCTTTCTATAATGTCAATGCTTAATTGCGATTGGAATAAATTACATATAAAAATATCTGTTATACTCACCATTTCATTGCATGCCAAAAGACGTCTAATCCAAGCTAAATAAATGAATAAATTATTATTATTGAGCCATCGATTTGAATGTTTATGTTATCTCGTCGTGTGGTGATAACAGGGAGTATCATTTGATTGTCCCTTAAAGCATCTTTTGTTTTCTCTTCTTTTTCAGTCTTTTCCAGCCGTTCAGCAGATCTTTGAAGCGATATTATTCTTCGCACTTCAACTCATGTGAGAGATTCGTGAGATTATATTTGTCATGCAACACACAAATTATTTCTGAGATATTTCCGTGTTTTTCCTATCGTAAAGTGGTTGTTTTATTGCTCGTTTGCAGGCATATCAGGCTTTTGGGATTTTTGCCCAAGAGAAGAACTTCAAATTACGCCAATTGCAGTCTGTGAAATACCGTTTCCATGAAGTCTTCAATCGTGTTTTTCACACTATTATCTTCTTTCTTGGATCTCGTTTTCTTGATTTCATTTACACAATTGGTTGCACCGAGTAAAACGTAATATCCATTGTGACTTTCTGGTTGTCGGCAATGCGTAAGTAGAATTTATTATGTGTGTTTACGCAAATTTTGTCATAGCATTTATGAGTAAATTTTATATTTAAACAATGAAAATAATGTTGTTTTGAGAAGTTTTCATAAAAGCGCTTATTTTCTGAATCATCAGCTCCTGCGAGAACTGAGGAGAGTCACAGCTAAGCTCTGCTGAGATAAGATAAGATAATTTTATAAGATGCCATTCTTAAAGGATAAGAACAAATGACAATAATTTTGCTTTTGATAATGGTCTTAAAGAGGACATCTGTTCATTTCGGAACCTTTTTAGATTGATTCCATAGGCTATTGTGAATGACGTGAGACCAATTTTGGAAAATCTGGTCGGAGAATAAAAATACGAATTTCCTGCTCAGGCAGAATGGCTCGAAACGATTTCTTGAAGCGATTTCTTTTATAATAAATACTGAAAGATCTGCTCAATCGACGACTTTCATTGTAAACAATAGGCGAGTTAATTTTATGACGTCACGACGGTATGACATCGAACGCGAGAAAAAAGCGAGGTGTTAAACATCTCATATTTGATGCATCAAGGAATTAACTCACAGCAAGCGTATTGTCTAAAAATATGTCAGTCAAAAGGCGTATTTGATTTGGGGGATGCATCATCTATGATTCGTTATTATTTAACAGTAATCAGTGGTCCTCTTATATAGTGAATTTTCAGACCAGTCTAAGCTTAAGATTCTTTGTGATTACAAAACAAGAATAATTTTTTAACATTATGTTATTTTTTTTGTAACATTATGTTAAACATTATGAATTTTTTTTTTTCAGTGCTGACCATGTAACCAACAATATAATATACCATACAAGGTTATGTAAAATTGTAAACATACGAATACCATATACAAACAGGTGAACGACGTTCTTTTGTCTGATATCTGATGAAATCAATGAGTTCGATAAGCAAATGCATAATTATTTCCTTTCTCATTATTGGCGCTCTATTCGCATCTCTATTACACATAGTAAACAATACAACGCAAATAGAAGACCGAGACAATGGCTACGTGAACTTCAAACTACTTTGTACCTTTACGTACTATTGTGCTATTGTGCTATTGTGCTTTTGTACTATTGTGCTATCTTGTTCTTCTGCATATTAGGCCGCTAACAGGAGGATACGGCAAAGGGTTTAGGAAGAAGCCAGCTCGGAGAAGGAGGCAGCCCGCAGCGTGGCTTCACGTCATTGTCGAGTAAAAACCACTAATTCGACGAATCATCTTTTCAGAAACCATATTGCTTCCCTTCCTTCTGCGGAAGACAAAAATCTTCCCCATTCACTTCGGGCTTGCTTCCCCCCACCCCCTCAAAAAAAAAAAAATAAGTCGAGTGTTTATGATTGTCTTGTTATTTTGCGATTCTTTTGTTACATTGTGACAGTAAGTATTATTTAATGCGATACCTCGCAGCTTCAGGAGGCAATATTCCCATTATATAACAATAGTACTCGCTCTGATCTTAAATATATTCGTATAATGTTTAAGCATTTAAGCATAGAAATAATTAGGTTGACAGTTCGGCAGTGACTGGCCATTTGGCCGTATCAGCCTGTAAAATCATGGTCCACATTGTTAGAATCACAAAGATCAAATTGCAAGGAGTTTGTAATGGTCTGCATTGCATATATTGGTGATATAAATCCCCTGGAAAGTGCAGAAGTGCTATAAGAAATAAGGACATATGAGGCTCTTTGTGCCCGAGAATAGAGATCCGCTGGCTGACGAAATAAAATGCCCGAATCGGGATTAAGACGGCACTCGAAGTTTCTGCTGTCGGTTAATCACAGAAGGCGTTTGTTGTGCCTGCTGCTCACTCACTATTGCCCGCCATTTTGATGCCACCGTGTGTACTCTGGAAACTGCATTGGTTATGATATCCATGTTATCAAGAGGGGAAATACCAGTGGCCAAGATACAAGTGTATCGAATGCTCATAATTATAATCAAACTTATTATCGTATTGATACAAAAATATCACCCATAAATTAGCCATCGTGTGCGCAACTTGACATCTATACTTCAAAAAAATATAAAATTTCCTCAAGTTTTCCTCTTTTTCTCCGAGGCATCTCGGGAAGCATTAGAGCTAATCCGATTCTTCGGAACCGCCATGAAAGGAACGAAAGGATCATTAATTATTAACTAGTCAAGGAGTATCATGAAGGGGTCCTTGAAGCCAAGTCAATTTCAGGGGAACAGCATAAGCGCAAACACGTCTGAAAGGTCTCAATTGCAGCACATATTCCTGATACGAACCAGCATAGCCTTGATGAGATTGGATTAGTGAAAGGTGAGGAAGCCTTTTCGGGTAAGGGATGTTTTGGGGGCATCCCACGTCAATCCCTGGCATCAGGGTGAAGAACCCACAGAACTCGTCAATGACTCAAAATGAGAAATTTCTACGTAATGGGTCTACGTTTTGACTGATGAGGCTCTATGTGGATGACTTAGTCACTATACCATTAGCCTCACGCGGCAAGCAAGGTGATTCATGTTTCATTCTGCAATAAATATTAAATACGATGTCATCAATCAATCATACAGTTTTTTTTGTTTTTTTTTGCCTTAGATGCACGATTGATAGAGCATTAATTTCGAAAATGCTGGGCGCAGTGCATTATGGCCTAGTCACGTGCAGGATTAATAGGTCACAACAGTGTAGTATCATAACAGAAAGTGCCGCAGAACTCCGCTGCTCACTCTATTGCTGAATGGCATTTGGTATTCTTGCCAACAATCATACACCAGCAATCGGCAACATTTGGCTTAATGCACCATTGATTAACCCTTATGTGTCAACCTTATGGGATATAATGCTCGACTTCCCTAGTTTTTCTCCTGGGATCAATACAATTATCATACATCGCAATGTGCATGTGTTATATGATTTGTGATCAGTTCTGTGTCAATTTTTCATAAGCATTCGCTCTCTAAAGATTCAATTGAAGAACAACTTCTCTTTAGAAACAAAACAGTGCAATCAAAAAGCAATGCTGGCATCGTCATAAAAGTGTTTGGTAGCAATTGGGATATAAGCTTAGGATCGCGTCTGACTGTAAGATCTGACGAAAGAAACAGTTGTCGATATATTGTACCAGCATATAGACATTAGGTTAATGGAAACATTAAGCGTCGGTATTGCCTACTCATGAATTTCTGATCAGGCAATACGTGGAACAATGGCGAATTCAACCAGATGAAAAGGTGAAGGAAAATGCAACGACGCTATCATTTGAGACGCATATGCATATGGGTGTATCAATAAGAGGTATGGATTTTGATATCAATAAGGTGTATCGATTTTGAATATTTCTTGAACACAAAATGAACAAAGAAATTATTGGAATCAATCTATCAAACGATCAATCTATCGCGCGGGGGAAACATCTTACTAAGCTAAAAAAAAGAACTGCTATCTTGCCTTTATCCTGCAACCAGAACAAAACACATGCTTTCCAAACTGCACAAAGACCTTATTATTTTGTCATATTCCTTCTCGTTTACGTCATCGCATTTAGCTAAAAATGGAACGAAAAGCTTACACAAGGCAATACCTAATTGCTCTCAGAGATCAGAATGTGACATCTTGTGTGGACATTCATCTAAACCAAAATGGTACATTTCTCAATAGAAATTTCACCATTGAAAAAAGAACAGTCAAACTTGCAAAGAAGATCATGCATAATGAGCGCCATCCACTAAATTGCCACTACAAGCTGCTACCATTTGGAAGAAGACCGTCGATTCCAAGAATTCGGACAGCTCCAAGAGAACTTTCATCCCTTCATCAATCATTTCAATTAAGTATTGTGGCCAAACACATCCTTTCGGGCATTAAATGTTTATCTTATCTTATCTTATCTTACCAAGGGCTTCGAAACACACACGTAGCTTCGTCGATGCGATAGGTAAGAGGTAATTCAATATTACCACAATTGGGAGGTGTGTGTAATTATCTCACACTTGTACACGTAAGACTCCAATGCTTCGAGATCCAAATTACACAGATGAAAACAAACACGCAAATTGATGACTGATAATTCAAGAGGGACCGCTTAAGTATATCCCAATCACCGGATTAACACCCGGCGAAGTCACCCCTTTCATAATGAATGCATTATTTAGCTCAATTTAACACATATATAATGCAACGTTCCATTGTATCCTTTCCTCTTTGATCATTGCAACACCAATTTCAACACTGCCACGCTCCTCTGACGATCTAATTGTAGAATTTACAGCTTCGTTGTTCGGCTGTTAGTATTATAATACTGGGAATTAGTAATCATTTCTGTTTGGGTAAATTATCAGCTACCATTCATCGATTATGTGAGGACAATAACGTGCTTGTCTAAAAGGCTGGATCACGCAGAGGCGCTAATTATTCAGCCTTAACAGGCTGTAAGAACTGTTTTATTGACACGTGAAAGCTATCAACAGAGGCATTTATGGAATGGAGAATCTTTGTTATGAGGCTTTGGGCTGAAGAGAGATTTAGTGGCACCATGCAAATAGAACGGGGGGTGCGGAGTCCACTTAGGTGTCTGCTCACCCCAGTGAGGGATCGCGATTCATTGATGAACATTGAACATGGAGCCATGGCTCATATGCATACTGAACCATGCACTGAAAGCGCACGGACTGCAATGGACAAAGGATCACGAGATTGCATTTGCATTAACAAACACACGGTGACCTCTGGGTGACCTCTTGGTGGTTCCCTGACTAATTCCTTTGATTCTTATTCAGCTCATAATTATTTCGATGCAAATACGCACCCCGTGGTGAATGTGGAAAGACGCTGCTCTTGTTCAATTGTCGATATAGTGCAAGGGTATTAATTATTTTCGACAGATGACCCCAATCGCCAAAGCAGGCATTCAGTAACACTATTTCCCCACAATGTAACCCAGATATGAATTTAATTATGGGCCATATGGAAGGCCAATTTCTGCCAGCATGTGTGGAGCTGCTCAGTTATATTTCCGTAATACATGCACGATGCATGTATATAAGAAATAGCCAGTCTAAATCATAGATATAGAGATGAGTTTCTTTCCATTATTATACAAGATATGGCTGGTATACCCCTGTATGGCTGGCTTAGAGGTACACGCATTTGCCCGGTGGCAATGCATGGGACTGGCTAGTGACAGCGACAATAATGATTAAGGAATCTTAATGAGGCTCCTCAACTAATTTGTAATCAATGAAACTGTTGATTGTTCTCGTTAAATCTCCACAACAAATCCCTTCCGGTGTCTGTAATGATTGTTATTGGTGCATGGATGCCATTGTTGGCCTCGGGAGGAAGAAAACAGCTGCATTGTTATTATGAGTAATGAATGAGTGATGAGGTTTTACGGCTCCACCCAATCCGATCGGATGATACGGGCGCCAGGTTGAGTAATGGTCGACTGACTATTAAACCAATGATTGTATGGATTGTGTAATGTTCTGCTGAGACTAAATGGCACTAAGCTTCACAGAGAGAACCAGAGATAATTCATATGGAAGAGTAAATAAGTTGACATCAAGTGAACAAGCGCAAGGAAAAATGTTGATCATGCGAAATTTTGACTAAAACTGAAGTATGAGAGAGTAAGGTCGATTGGTTGGTTTGAAAAAGGGCTTTAATGAAGAACACGGAAAGGGGTGGTATGGTGATAAACAGAGGTCTCTAAAGAGGGTCGCTATGTTTAGGTGATGGCCTAAATGAGTTTCGGACTAAAAGCTCTCACACTTTGTCACTGAGGTTGTATCTTAGGAATTTTGCGAAAGAAAATAACCTTAGATCCTTATATCTTGTATTTGCAGGTACACCAGACATGGCGATTTTTACCCACAATAGAAAGCTGCCAAACTTAACTAAACTTAACTATAACGTACTGTTAATTATCATTGCCAAAATTTTTTCATTATTAATTTTGCAAAGCTCGTTTCGCTGTTTTTGTTTTTTTTTTTTGTCTTTTTTTTGGTCTTTTTCGACTTTCATTTCACAATAAACCCGGTGTCGTACCGTACAAAATACAGTGTATATCCAATTAGGGTTCTGCGTAGGACGTCGTTCGACAATGCGGCATGAAACGAACAGTAATGACTTCCTTTTGCAACAAATATACATTGCATTTGGACACGATCAAAGGTCACACGCTATTGTTGGCGTAAAATGGACTTATTGTTGTCGCTTCACATAATAAGGCTCATTGGTCGTGAGTCGTCATCTTAATTGGTCCTCCATCTCAAAATCTTCCTCTCAATTTGCTCATTAATTAGTTAATCTTTCTTATTACATCAGGCTCATTTAATAAAGATCGTGAGATAAATACTAAGAGAAGTGATGACAGTGAAAGGTTCATTTCGAGATGGATCTATGAATGTCACTACGGTCTCGCTTTCGATTTCAGTTTCGTTAATAACATCACCCGTCAAATATCAATTAAAGCAGATGATACACACTCAACTTAACGTCAGAGGGATTGAGGTCGAGATTTATGCTGTGAGGTCGTATTTATCTCGGTTGTGGTGTTAGAGCGACATTAAAAGTTATTGTCGGGATCTTCAACCTGGAGGGAGCCATCTCAAAAATTAGGGTCGTGACCTGTTATTCTCTTGAGTCGCATAATGGGTACCTCACAAAAGAAGTAGTTCACAGAGGCCAAGTGCGGTCTTTTATAATGTCAAAGACGCATTGGTCTTTTGGGTGTGTCATTCCTTGCTATTTCAAGATAATCTAGAGGCTCTATTAAGGTCATATCATGTTAAGACTTCAGTCATAGGCGTTGGCACCATGACGTTTATACCTATGTATGTATAATATATGTGTGTGTGTTTATTTTGTATCATTCAGTTGAATAGATACATTAGACTGGTGAAAGAAAAATGCAAAAAGAAACAGAAAAACATTAGCAATGACAAAACAAGAAACAAGTAAATGAAAAAGACATTGTTGATCAACGTCATTTCTATGTGATCAGATGTTCTGAGTCGTTTCTTGACTCGATGTCTGGAATCGAGAAATCGAACCGAGCGATAATCAGACGAATCGAGGATGTTATATTAGAATCAATCGTCAGTTTCGCCTCAGATATGAGTAGAACTAAAGAAAACATAGAATTGAAAACAGAGGGGAGAAAATATCAAAAAAACTTAAACATAAATAACATAACATGATAATTATACGTTTGTTTGATAGTAAAAATATGGGTGGACAGAAATAGATCAGTGGTATGTTCTCTATAATTTGATAATGTCATTATTCTAAGATTTTTTTTTTTTTTTTTTTGAAAAAAAAAAAAAAGGTTTTAAGTGAGTTTGGGCTGCGCCGCCCCAGACCTCGATACAGTAGATAATGTGCGGGTATACAAGGGAAAAAATTAATGTTCTGATGGCAGATTTTGGAAAAATCTTAGATATTTTGGTAAACACACCAATACTACGTGCAATTTTACTTCTGGTATGTGAGATGTGGCGATCCCGTCTCAAGTTCCTGTCAAGAATAACACCAAGAAATGCTGCATGGTTGACGCATTCAATTATTTGATTATTCAAGGAATTATCAGAGTGTTTAATTGCTCGGTTTGTAGCCGAGAAGACGATATATTTCGCCAAACTGATGGGGAGAGAAGAAATTTTTGGCCGACAAGTAATTGTACAATCTTTTGTGGACTAGCTTTTCCAGGATTTTTGAGAAACAAGGCAGGAGTGAGATGGGCCTGTAGCTACGAATTTCTTTTGGGGAGCCTTTCTTGAATAATGGCACTACCTGTGCTAATTTCATTTCACAAGGGACGGTTCCTTCTAAAAACGAGAGGTTTAAAATGTGGAGTAAAGGAGAAATCAAACTATCACAAGCGGCTTTTATGGGGTCAGTGCAGATGCCATCGTATCCTGGAGACTTGTTTTTCATTTCCGATATAACGTCGGCTAACTCAGTGGCATAGACCGGATTAAGGAAGAAGCTATCACGACAATCAAAGTGGAGAAACGAAGATGGTTCAACATCACTAGGAGGAATGCTGGAGCTAACAGTTGGACCAACATTGATAAAGAACGTATTGAAAGCTTCGCTTATCCTATTAGGATCAGATACAGAATCCCCCGTAATAATGAATACCTCATTTAGTGATTGCTTTGTTTAGCCTTTTATTACGTCTCTGATAACTCTCCAAGTCTTTTTAGAGTCACTCTTGTATCTTTCTAGTAGTTCGTGGTAATGGTCTTTTTCGGCATTTCGCATTTCTCTGTTTAACTGCCTTTTATGCTCATTGTATGCAGATTTTTTTAGTATAGTCTGGTTGCGTTTAAAACGTTTGTAAAGCTTGTTTTTGGTTTTAATCGACTGTTGCGCAGTTCTCTCGTGAGCCATGGAAGGCGTTCGCGATATTTGCTGCTGGCTGGCATAAGAGGAAAGGATTCAGTATATGCACTCGATACAATGCCATGAAAACGGGTGTATGCATATTGACAATCAGTTAACTCATGAATTTAAACCAATTCAGTTCGCTGCATTCAATCACTAAAAAGAGAGAAGTTACGCACAGTGTATTGCCGCCTCATTTGAGCTGGTGAAAGTGTGCGATCACTGGGGCTCAACTGAAATTGACAAAACAGAGGAAAGTGATCACTTAGGTCAGTGACCAGAATTCCCTGAGTGGTTTCAATCTTATTGAAGTCATTAAAAGAAATGTTGTCAATTAACGTTGCTGAATGTTCGTCGACACGCGTTGGATGATTAATTAAGGGTAGGAAAGATTGACAGTACATGTTCTCAAGAAGTGTGAGAGTCGTGGTCAGCAGTGAGCAAGTCATAATTGAAGTCTCCCATGAGAATGCATGCAGCCTTTTTCTGATGGATTTTACTAAGGATGTCTAAGAGAATTTCCATAAATTCATCATGATTATATCTTGGAGGGCGATACACAATGCCAAGAAGCAGCGTTTTAATTTAATGTAGTAAAAAGTTGAAAAAATATTTTTCGATTGCATGCGTCAGAGTTTGCTGTTCTCTTGAAATCGCTATCTGTTGATTTAAAATTATCTTCAATGCATCAATTACTGCCGATGAGAGCTGATTTTTGAAGATCTCGTCGTATTCTGGCTCCAAATCTTCACTCAAAAAATCATAAATGATTCATGCCACTGATAATTCCCACTTTGCTGCTAAAATCTGTCAATTTGTTGTTGCTCTCGATCTCAATCGGGCAGTTAAAAGGAGCCAATTATAGAGTTTCCGCCATGAAACCCTGGCTAAAAAAAAAAAAAAAAAAAAAAGACTGAAGTCTCTTGGTTTAGAGGTGCACGAGTTGAAGAAGTGATGGCTCCGTTCATTAGTGCAGGTAGTCATCCACCTACATTATAATCGCAACGTGTGCGCAAGATTCACGTGTTTATTCATTAGCAGACCAACAGAGGTTATAGCATACACACGTGGTGATTACAGGGGTAAATTGAGAACTGTATTTACTTTACTGTTCTGAATAACATTCGTTCGCGATCTCTAGCTGTTCACACCTGAACCTGATTTGCTATGCATCGGCATTCCCGTTGTGTATGCTTTGTTATTTATACGAAGGTATAGTTGAATGTTTTGAGTGTAAAGGTGCTTTAATTTGGATGTTTCTGATACCTCATTCTTGATCGTTGGCAGATGGGGTTAACAGAGGGCGAACGCGTAATGCATATAAAGCGTATAAGAGTTTTCTAAATATGTCAGCAAGACGATAGAGCGAGGAATAATTCAGATTTATTCCATATTTGATTTAAAATGTGATCATTTCATGCGTGAGTTGTCTGTTTTCATTGTACAAATGTGTTTCGAATAAAATATAATAAAATGAGACACTTGTTTTTCTATACCTCGTATTTCCCTATTATTTTTATTTTATCCCATTTAAAAATCAGGGTACTGCATGTTCCACAGCGCGGGCGCTGCCTGCATGGCCGGGGCGAGCTCCCTGCCCCCCTTTGTCATTTGTACCACTCGACGCACGAGTTCATCTGTCATATCGGGCGCCCTCACGAAAGCGTCTGCGCTCCATTCGTCATCCCATTCGGATTCGAATTCTCCGTTGCTCAGCAAAACGTGCGGTATTCCGAGAAGAAGGGCCGACACGTGACTGGTCACGCTGTCCGTGATGACTACTCTGGCCCGCAGAACATGCATCATGATCCCAAAGCTGTGTACGCTCTCACATTCCCCGTGGTCACTCACACTGGCCATTGTCCAGTTGCTGTGGTGGCTCAGCGCACAATGCAGTCCAGCTACCTTGAAAGCATCGCAATCGAAGGTGTTTGGCAGATCTAAGAGCACATCGTACACGGGAGGCATCCATGGCGCCATGACGCCAATGGAGAACGCCAGGCCGGGAACGAGGATGGCGTCATTGGCGTCATTGGCGACGACGGATACGAAGATGACCCGATGGCCGCACCCGGAAACCTGAGACGCCGACTCGTTCCCTTCCAGCAGAACAACAATCTTGCTATTCGTGAACATTGTGCAGAGCTTATGCAAATCGGGTGTTTGCTTTGCGATGATGTCAAAGTCACCCCCTTTAGGCGGGCATCCCAGATGGAAGCACCTCGCGGTGATCTGTTTGTCCATTTTCCTCAGAGCTCTGGTCAGCCCAAACGATTGCATGGCGTCCGCGTACGACGCATGAGGCGAGATGTTGTAATACACAACCCGCTGGCTCTGTCCCAAGATTTCGCTCAGAGTATATTCGTTGTGTTGTTGATATTTCTGAATGGTTGCTGCGAATACGTTGTGCGTTTGATTTGCGGCGTAACGTGTCTTGCAATCGAGTGTCGCATGCAGCATTAGCGCCGAGAGCAAGAGAAACGCCAACAGGAAAATGGCCGCGATTTTGCAGACGATGTTGCTGATGACCGGCATCTCATCAACACCGAGAACTCTCTTTTTGTGACAATATACAGCAAAGCCGCACAGACTGACTCCCAACCAGAACCAGTTGGAGGCGTGGATCTGATGATGTCCAGGAATAAGCGCAAACGCCAGCACGATGAGAAGTCGCTTAGCGATGTTTGCCACGGCGTGTTCCACTACGTTCACGTGCTTCAAAATGACGCAAGTTGAGATATACGTGTAGGTCACGTGCGAGATTGCAGTGCACACCAAGTAGTGCACTAATGACCCCTTGACCTGACCCAGAAACGCCGCCATCAGCGCCACACACACGGCGTTCACTGTGACCTCAGTTCTTGACCTCATTTCCACTTTCCATTCCGAACCGATCTGTCGTTTGTTGACGTTCCTCAGCCCAAACAGCAGGTTGGAAGTCAGCGCCAGTGACGACCCCACTCCAAACGACGAAGAACCTCCGACGAAACCCAGAACGCCAATCATGACGACGCTGAGACAGACCGAGGTCAGTTTGGAAGGGAGCTTCCACGCGATCAGGCTGAGCAGGGCGGCTGTGGTCAGAGGCTCGGTCGACTTGACCGCTAGGCTTTGAGACGTCGCCACGTAGACAAAGCTGGCGTTGGTGCAGAAGGAGGCGCACGCATGCGCAGAGAGGAGCAGGAGAGCCGGCTTCAAGGCGTCGCCGACATCGAAACGTAGAACCAAGAAGCATGCGGATACTTGCAACAGAGTGAGTAAAAAGGCTGATTGGATGACGTCGAGGCACGTCTCGTTGTCATGGAGATCGAGGAAGGTCTTGGCTGACCAATGGCAGAGTAGAGAGGACAGCGTCCATGCCACGAAGGCCGCTGCGCCTGTGAGATGCATCATGATGGCTGATCGCGTGACGACTGACACATGTTCCCTCTCAAGGCACCTTCATCTGACTTGCAAATTCCAATCTTTCTTCCACGGTGGGGCGCGCATAATTATATGTAAGCAGGGTGTGCTCAGGGCTGGTGCCAGCCGCTGCCAATCTAGTAACATACAAGCATTTTAAACCGAGGTTCGACCCACGCCGATCAATTATATGCAAAGGACCAGAATCAATAAATGAAACACTTTGGCTCAATGACACAACTTCCTTTTATCAAATATAACTATTGTGAATTCATGCAAGAAGAGAAAAATGGAATAATTATGTATTCTCATCTTGGTCGGAATAAACTTCTTTGTGTTAAGAAAAGTGTGATAGTTAAATGCGATTACAGGCCAAAAGAGACAGAATGAAATCACAGACAACTACAGAGATCCAGAAGAGTCGTATTGCGATATATCAACCACCAGTCCATGCACAAATTAAAGGTATAAATTATGATGAAAAATTTGAAAAAGTACCCCAAAAATTGAAGAAAAAAATATATTTACAGACCTCAATGTATGCCTAAAGACCCTAGCTAAACTGTACACATTGTCTGCAAATTGGAGTTGAAAGGTTAGAGGTTGAAGATCAAAAAGACATTCATTGCAACTATTGGCATTTCTGCATAGATTTGAGGATAAGAAATTAGAAGAAAACTATTCACGATCTGATCAAATTTGCTAAAACAACATCGGTATTGAGCCGAAATATACCGACGAACGAAAAAGGTGTTGCGTCGGTTCTCTTTCCAAGATGTATAAGTATATATATATATATATATATATATATATATATATATATATATATATATATATATATATATATATATATATATATATATATATATATATATATGTGTGTGTGTGTGTGTGTGTGTGTGTGTGTGTGTGTATTAAGAGGTGTTGGTGCATTTATACATAAATATTGCACAGATGTTTTCAAAGTAGTTATAGTAATTGGTCAATCCCCTGCTATACTTGTAATATATATACATCGCTGATAGAACCCATGTAATGTAGCAGCCTAAATGAACTCCTAGTCTCAGCTAATCTTTCTGGTTAGCATGTGCAGTGTTCTGTGGGTCTTGTCTACCTTACTTCACTTTCTTTACTCTTGTCATCGTAATTTATCTTTCGTATCTCTTCGGCCTGTGAGCCATCGACAATGCATGCTCGAATTAACATGCACAATACAATTATTCTGACTGGTATCTTTATTTTATATTCTCAATCTCTCTGCTGCTAAAATCAATTTTTAGTGTTCCCCACCAAGGTCGATGAAGAATAATGCGCTTGTTATCTGGGCACTATGTGTTCCCCAGGAGAATAGACTATCACAAACACATTGCGCATGCGCTGGGTAATGTATTTTGAGATTGGGGCGACGACGCTTGAGACCCTATAAGGGAAATTACGAAAATAGTGTTCAATTTACCTGGGACGGTTGGCAACCAATGGATAATCAACCGAAACATTCATCAGTATTGTCGTTTTGTGAAATTTTAGCCGTTTATCAGTGTATAATAAAAAAACGTATCGTTTTTCCATAAACTGCGGAAAAATATGATATCAAGCCAAGCGCGAGTTCTGTGGTAGCTTCTGCTATTATGGTTTCAATTATATCTTAGAAAATGATCACTGACAGGAATTTTCACTTTGAAACTAACAAATTCTACATATACAATTTAAATTGGAGCAAACCATTCATTTCGATTCATCCCATAAATACGGTTGCCAATATTGGCATGCCATCAGCGCAAGATAGCATGGCGGCACGATTCGTATTCCATGAAGTGCAGAGCTCGTTAGTCAACTTCTTAGTCATGCCAATTTGTGAGATGTTCAGAGAAAGAGAAAAAGCAAATATAAAGTGTTTGCTTCGTGTTCTTAACGAGATCAACGTCCTTGTGACTTCTTTCATTGCAGGATTCATTTCGTCCACTCGATCCCTTCGAAAAAAGGCGATGGAAATCCATGGCGTTATTTTGATTGCAGAACAAGAGATAAAAAAGATTTTCAGTTTGGTGATTTTACTCATTGTACCTCACCTGTAGATTCATCATTTGGTAGTATTATGTGTGAGTGGCTTTTGTTTCTCGTATAAATCAATAGCGAATAGTGTTATGACTGCGATGCTCCGCTGGATGAACCTGCATTCACCGGAAATACCATCAAGGTACGTGTATATATTGCCCTGAATTCCTCATAGATTTCTCATTCTCATTCTAGACCGTGGCTTACTTCTAGGAAGTCCTGAGAATGAATGACATGTCACCATGTAGCAATCTTGATATGGAACAAAGCTCAGATGCTCAGACAGAAGACAATAGGTTAATAAATATCATGTAGTTGTTAATTACTAATTAGTCTGTGGCCATGCGGAACTTTGTCAATTTCAATCCCGCATTGCCTGATCTGACATCGCATGAGCATCAATTACCTTTGTGGGGACGTGTTGTGCCAATCTGAAAATCTACACCACATCCATTAGTCTTCGGTTATTGAATTACACAAGACTGAGCCATTTTTAGTTATGATGAATGGTCGGTTTGACCATTATTCATTCTCGTGAGCGGGGGTTCAAGTTCTGCTTCGTGAGATTGCAGTGTTCCCTGGGCTCCATATTGAAACGACAGATATTTGCTGATCAAAATGTGTCCATCATTTGTAATGGACATATTCAATGACGTAATGGACAGTAGGTTGATGCTCAGTCATTCATCAAAGGTTGGGCTAGAATCAACAGTCTTAGTTCGTAATGGGCAGTTGGCGATTACATCGTTTCATCTTCTAAATTCTAAAGAACATTTTGATCCTTTTGATTTAGCGTAAAAGCAAAGTTTAAAGGCAGGAAAAGCAACCTTTCGAGTGTGCTGATCAAATATTTACACAATACTGTCAGCTAGTAGCTGAAGATAGCAAGTGCTGACTCATGCCATGCCAGTTATGCAATTGTGTTGCATAACTGGCTTGACGCTTGACTAATGAAATATTTAATCGTGCTTTCAGACTCAATCAGATCGCATTTAATTTGCAAATATTGCGTCACACTCACGTCATACGCTCAGTTATGTAATATATGAGCACTTTTAATAGTGCTACTCTTCTCCAGAGGCTGGAATTCCCTCTAGGGTACGGTCTCCTTTTAGAACTCAGCTCCTGTCTCTTAAGTCGTCCTGTTAATCGACCTCGACTTCATCATCGTGGTAGTCTGTCAGGAAAGCGGAAATCATAATTATCCCCTTTGCAGCCGATGGGATAGTCTGAACACAGAGCGAGTATAAATATATCACATAAGAGTACCTCCCCTCGGTTATTTACGACAATTTCCGGTTATGTAGTGGTTATAGGAACACTCGCGCTCCGTGAGGGTCTTTTTCTTATTACACTTTTTCTTCCATTAGTGTGAGTTTTCCTTGTCTGTGTTAGCAGGACGCTTTTACCACATGGAAAAAAAAAACATACGAAGAGTCCGTTAGGGTTAATGTTCGAGCTAAGAACAAATAGAGGAATGTCTTCCATATCAAGTCAGACATGCGAAAGAAACGTGTGTAGCCATTATGTCTTGCTGTACTATTAATGGATATGAAACCACATTTGATTGTACAGGTTAAGTGCGGATCAACACAGGATCCTCAGCGTAGCGCATGGTGCCCGCAAGAACGCTTTAGGTCACAATGATAGTCCTAAATAATTCACCAAAGTGAGCAATGCAGAAGGGTCTGCACGGTTTATTGGTTATCTTGCAGTTTAGAAATGATGCCTTTTTGACACCTGACACTCAAAATTGCACGCAAAACTCCAGCTCAACTTTTTTTTTTTTTTTTTTTTTTTTCTGAGTCGCTTGCCTGCTGACTGGATTCTCCGTCCGCCGCCTGCCCTCCATCTCTCAGGCTTTGGTGTGTACCGATCAAGCACCACTCTTATTTGTTTTTTTTCTTTTCCTTTCTTTCCTTTTGTGTGTGGGGTGCGGGTGGGAGAGGTGGTCCGCTGTATGAAACTAGATTAGGATAAAAAAGAGATGAGTGTACGTCAGCCCGCCTTACTCAATGACTCATAGGGCCGTGAAAAAAAGTCTGAAAGGCATCAAGCTTATTCAGCGGGGTTGGCAAGGACCCTTATAAGGCTTAGCCCAAAGGGGCTTCTGGAGTTGGTTTTTCTATATTAATTTAAATAGTGACAATAAGACAGGAGAAAGTTGCAAGCCCAAGTTCAAAAAAACCGCTTTTGCGATATATTCTTGGCGAAGTCTACAATAATACCATCTACATTATAACTTTTGTTTATACGTGCATTCTGTGTAGAATAAAAATCCCATTTTCTTTCAAATAGTCACCCACACATGCCGTCACCAATATGGATTTTGCACAAGCAACATGAGCAGAAGAAAGGGATATGAAGAACAAAGAATATCCTCCATTGTGGAAGTTTTTTTTTATTGTTTACTGCATTCCCTTGAAAGCGCCGAAATGAGTCTCGAACCTGCCTCTTTCTTTTGCAACAGAACTTCAATAATTCATCGCAGCGGTTGCACGCGTCGTTCTCTACAAAAGAAGAAAACTCAAATTTTACGAAGTTGTGGATTGGGTTTTGCGTGTATTTTACTGTCGTGCAAACTGCAAAAATCTTAGCTATTACACCTTAATTTTGGTGAGTAGCCTCGCCTCGGAAAAACAAGATTAACCCAAACAGAGATTAGTGACATGATGGGTCTTAACTGTCTTGGCTTAGGTATTGCAGCTAGAGACAGAGAGGCCTGGAACTGAGGAATGTTTGCTATATACGATAGCTATACGTCCATGTCAGCCAGCAAACGCAATGGATAGGCTGTCCATTACACCAATCTCTAGCAATCTGGTGCCCGGGTGACCTCATCAATTCTCGTCACTCGCGATTCAACCCTTTGCAAGTCACGTAGAGCACCGTCAATATCGCTCAATGAGGCTATATATTTCTCATTGTAATTTTTCTACATGTATTATCATTACTTTTTACTATTATTATTATTATTATTATTTTTATTATTATTATTATTATAATTACTGTTCATGTGTTTCACAAGAACATGATGCCTGTATAGAGCCATTTTGATTGGCAGCTGATTCCACATAATTGTCACAACTGCTATGTGCCAAAACCCGGCTAATCAACCGAACACATGTGCAGCTCTCTCACTTCAGAACAAGCACTGTGCCCCTCCTGTGCCACGTCTGCCCTACTGACCTACATTCACAAGCTGGAGTATCCAGCATTACATGACTTTTGCCCCTGCGCCTGCGCAATATCACTCTATGAACGAGTACTCTCAGTGCTAAAATTAACATCGCGAAAAGTATATTCATGCTTGTAAACCTAAATAGCAAGTGATCGATTTATCTTCTAATTATGTTCAACTAGGCTCGTTCTTGTATGAAGTTTAATCATTTTGTTTTTCCTTATTGGTTTTCCAAATGAAAACATTCGAGACACATCGCTTGAATCATGGAGCTGATTGAACGTGTGAAATTGGCCGCAGAATTGTTAAAAGATATTGATGTCTCTGCGGCTTCTTGGGATGTGGAGTTGATGAGGGTGAGATGCGGTGGCTGTTCTCCACAGGTGGGCGCGAGGGGCAGAAGGGGGTGCAGGGTTCGTGGCTGTTGCTGGGGGCAACGAGTGGTCGAAGACACCAGTCCGCAGCATGGACGCCTGAGGTAAAAATGGCTGTTTCTACGAATCATATTCGGGAGCCGTGTTCCTTCCATTAATTCTGCAGAAGACAAAATCCATCGCCATTCACAGAAAGCTTGTCTCCAAGAAGAAGGAAGAAAGCAAAAGCCAGTTCATCTCCCATTATTGATCTGCGCTCGTTTAATGTGGGTGCGTTGAGGTGAATGGGGTGCATGTAATTGTATCAGGCCTTTCTGTATCTCCACTGAGTCAATATAGCCATAAATGTGGGTTTTGTTCCAGTTACAATCGGACCATTGTGCGGGTTCAATTTCGGTCGTTGTCTCCGAGCTAATCACAAGTTGGGATTTATTTTTGTTAGCGTGTTTTATTTTTCTCTCTTATTGTTTCTATATTTTCTCCTTCCAACCCTTCTCTGATACGTGCATTTATTCACCTTCATGCATTGTATCATTTACATGTACTACATAATGATTTCTACAATTAATCAACACACATTGCCCGCACTTAGCACTGCAGAGGGTATTGATGAGTTGGGGGAGCGTTATGATTCCATTAAATGCACAGAGAATGTTCAACGTCACCTTTGAAGTTCTCTGAAATGCATCGTGATTCGTGATTCACAACGTTCTCTCGAGTTCAGCAGAGGAGACAAGTGAGACTACCACTTACCTTACCTTAGGATACCCTAGGAGTTAGGACGTACTGGTCGCAGACACATTGCCTCTAAGATCAGATCTTCATTGGTGACTTTAATGAGCGCGCGTGAAAGAGAGAAAGAGGGGGGGGGGGGCTAGCTGGGTCTTCCCAGTTGTATTTTAGGGCTAGTCGTGTCCAGTGTTCATCAAGGCGGTTTTTAAAGGCATTCAGGGCCGCGGCTTTCACCACAGATTGTGGCTGACTGTTCCAGTGTGGGATGACTCGTTGAGGGAAAGAATTGCGCTTTGCTGCGGACCTGGGGAGCTCCCTCAGGAGTTGTCTATTGTGGCCTCGGGTGGGTGTCTCTCCTCTGAGGGCAATGATGTCGGCGTAGTTGTGTCTATATAGGTCAGGAAGCACCTTGTAAATCTCAATGACGTCACCGCGGAGCCTGCGGTAGACTAAGAACGGGAGTTTAAGATGTTGCAGTCTTTCTGGGTAGGTGCATGAAGTCTCTCAGACCAGGGACCTGCTTCGTAGCCCTCCTCTGCATGTCTTCAATGATTTTTATGCATTTCTTTGTATGTGGAAACCATATGGGGGCAGCATATTCAAGATGTAGGCGTACAAGAGCCTTGAATAGCCTGGTAAAGTTATCCGCGTCCAGGGGTGGAAAGGTTCTTCTTATGATACCAGCAATTTGGTTGGCATTTTTCGCCCGGGCAGCAATCTCATCACTGACGGTGAAAGAAGAATCAGATAATACCCAGGTCCTTTTCTGTCCGGACTCTGGTCAAAGGTGTAGGTTCACCCGAGGAAGAGAGATACTAGGAGGCTGGGGCAGATGCTTGGTGACCCACAGACAGAAGTACACTTCTTTGGGTGGAACTTGAGCTTCCATGTATCATCATGCAGACCATAGGCTCAGAGTTACCAGATCCTCTTGTAGATTGTGCTGGTCTGCATGGCTAGATACACCAGTGTAGATTTTGGTATCATCAGCATACAGCATTCTTGAGGAGATATTGTGTTCTATGTTGTTGATGTATATCAGGAAGAGGAGAGGACCCAGGATAGATCATTGTGGGACACCGATCAATTGAGTTTTGTATATTTCTGGAAAACGGGTAAATTATTCAAGTAACAGTTCACGAAAAAATGAAAATAAAACTGGCATTTCATAATTTTATTAAATATACATATGCATAATAAATTGAAAATGAATATGAAATGGAATCAAATAACAAAAGATAAATTCAGGCACCAATGATATCGGGAGTACATTACGAAGAAGTCTACAAAATAATAAATCAATCATTGTAGAAATCAATAGAAATGGAAGTGTAGCAATATTCGGTGGAATGTTATACGTAATAAAGAAGAAGAGTAATTCAGTCGCACTTAATAATGGGGCTGAAGACTATATCGGAGGGAGATAAGAGGAATGACGCATGATAAGATAGATGTTCAAATCACTGGTTTACAATGCTCATTATAATTGTAGCAGAGATTATTGAATGTTTGAAATAAAATGTTCCCTACCTATGAATTACTATGGATTGTCATTGCAATGGTTCTTTACATATATATTGATTGAAAAGAAATAAAAAATTAAAACATGAATTACCAGTATGACTTGGTTAACAAGTAAGAAAAAAAAATATATTCTTGTATAGTAAGCAAATAATAAATGAGAGAATATAAAGCCTAGGATTGAAGATTAAATTGATTTCTGCTCAAAGTCAAATAGATTTTAATCAATTGGATAGCAAACAACCTTGTGAAAGTGAAGTAGTTGATAAGAGACTGTGAAAGAGCCACTGAATACATACATACACAGTTGGAATTAACATAGAAAATTAACCAAAGTAATTAAATCTGATATTAATATTTGGTTAACTAATTGCACAAATCCATATTGAGAATAGCCATATCATTCATTCCATAGTTAATTTTAATCAGATGTAAAATGCTAAATAATCAGACAAAAAAAATATTGAATCCTATATACTTATAAATATATATGCTGTACTTCATAATTTGGCATAGATTATAATATTATAATAACCTTCTCTTTCCTTGATCAATCTTTAATTCCTCCAGAAGTACAGCAAATTAATAATTATTACGGTCAAGTTTAAACATGGAAGCGAATCCAACAACACATGAAAATTAGAAATATATCACAGTTTTTTGTTTGTTTTTTTTTCAAGATGAAGAACAACATTTCTTTGCTTTGTCTTTTTCTCGTTTCGGCTGATGACGAACGCTGATCGTATTCGTGTTTGGAATACTTTCGAGTTCTCTCCTAGCACTCAGTCTTTTACCTGGTGAAAAATAAAAATGGTAAGCCGAGAATTTCAACCCAAAAATATCCGCAGAGACAAAAGAAAAAACCTTACTGATTTCCATAAAGAGAGCAGGAATGTTTGCAGCGGACTTAGCACTAGTTTCCACAAACACGGTTCCTTGTTTATCCGCATATGATAAGGCAGCTAGGACAAGATAAAATAAAAAATAAATATCAACACTTGAGATCACATGACTCACTGCTATATTGCACATCGCGCAGGTCATCTAAGTCTAATTTATTTCCAGCAATAGCAAGGACAATATTCGGTGAAGCATGTTTTTGAAGTTCTGTTATCCAACTTTTGGTTGCTCGGAAGCTACTCTGTAATAAATTGTAACCATCAGGGAATGTGATATTCAGTAAGATGCAGAGCTACCTCTTGGGTGATGTCATATACAATGATTGCTGCTGCTGCTCCTCTGTAATACATTGGAGCAAGAGCTCGATACTGGACAAAAAAAAAACCAACATGTTCATTTAGTAAAACTTAATAATATTACCGAGTACCTTTTCTTGTCCAGCGGTATCCCATATCTGATACTTGTATGTTGTTCCATCAACTATCACAGTTTTAGTGAGAAAGGCAGCACTGTAAGAAGAAAATAAAAGGAAAAAGATATTGAATTGTGTAAACCCGGTTTAGGGTGAGAGGTCACTGACCCTATCGTACTGGTCATGGCCGGTCGAAAAGAATCGTAAACAAAGCGGTGAACAATACTGGATTTGCCAACACCCGAGTCCTGTAAACATTGATTAGTGATCTGATTTGAAAAAAATTATGTAACCCTTTTGTTTGCAAATTAAGTTTGGAAAATTTCTCAGAAAGAGGTGAAATTCTACTTGCGAGTGGTTATTTAAGTATAAATAAATAAGGAAAAAAAAGAGTCTACTACCATAAAAGTATATATTTTCAAGCAGCAAAATGAATGATAAAACAGGAAAAAAATATTGTACGATCATATTGTGTACAATGCTAGAACTATGATCAGGTGAACACAAGTACAAGTTGAAAAATTTAGGTTCAATCTCAACTTTATCAAACATGAAAGTCAGAAAAAAAGGTGGAAAATTCTGAAATGACAAAATGACAAAATGACAAAAAACTATATAAACCTTGAGCTAAACCCCAAAACAAGAGTGTCACTAAGAGAAAGAGGAGAAGAGGGTAGAATGATAGGCGTTGTGACTTGGCCCACGGCAGAGACGTACAAAATTCGACTCTTTTCTCTTCTCCTTTCCCTTGACACAACAGTGGTAGCACCTCCCTTTCCTCATAATATTTTCTGCCACAGCCTCATGTCCTTTTAGCAGAACAGGCAGAGACTCTACGGATGACGGACGGCCGCATGCTTTTCTGCATGTGAAGCCACTAATGAGGCTATAACTTGACACCAAAACTGAAAATGGGACAATGGTTGCTCCGGCTTCTCTTTGTATGGTGAATGTACAATGCAAAAACATTGTTTGCCTAGGTTGTATGAATTCACCATAGTGGAGTGGTCATCGCCAAGGAATGCCACTGTCTTTGTGTCCTGCCAGACCGCACAAGTGAGCTCGCCAGCTGACACAGTGTGCATGGTCGCCCCGCTCAGCTTTTCTTCATGAGAGTGGGTTGCTTGAGCACTTCTTGTAGGTTTTTTCCTGTTGAGCCTCACTGTGCTCAAACTCCCATGTCCTTCAATTCCTGTGTGAGGGCGACTGATGTGAAGAAATTGTCTATGCAAAGTACATGTCCACCGTAGCTCAGATTCGGCTTCTCTCTGTGTCAAGGCCATTTTCTGTTGATCCTTCAGCACCTGTGTATATTTGCATTTCGTACTGGTATGCACAGTCAAAGCAGCCAACAATCCATATCTTTGTTCGATGCCGTATCACCATCTGCACCGGCAAAATTTGGGTCATCACTGTCTGAATCGGACACATCGAGGATAATCCGAACAGCCTCCTCCACAGTGTGACATCGCGGCCGCTGCATGGCTCACCCAGCAGCAATCAATCGTGTGAAAAGTTAATAATAGCGATTGAATAGCGTTCATTGCACTGCAAAAACAATGCCAAACAGCCTTCACCTTTAGTGAGTGACATCACAGGCTAAAAATAACTCTCTTCCGGTCTACTTAAATAAAGATTTCCCTACCTATTTATAGCATATTGCTTTCGCACGCCTGCAGGTGAAAGGGTTAAATACTCACTCCAAGGAGACAAAGTTTGACCTCGTGCACACTCATACTTCCGCCTTAGGTGCAATGGCTATGACATCTGCAAAAAATATAAATCAAATAATATGGTAGTGAATCGGTAAATTAATGTCATTCACAGATAACCGAACGATAGGCTGAAATACTGTTTAAAAATTGTCGGGAGGCTGCACTGTTGCCCCAGCTGAAGTCGCTTATTCACAAGGGGTCTTCTTACTTGTGCCTTCTTCCCGTGGGGCTAAAACCAGCAGCTACTGCAGCGCCACCCCCATCTGTGAGCTCCCCAGTTGAAGATTGATGCCCACCACACCGTCTATCCGTGTCTCACAACTAGGAGTCTCACTCTAGGAAGTTTTGGTTGCATGGAAAGCCTATGCAGCCTTCAAAACAGTATAATCATAATAACAGTTAAAAGTATAAAACTATATCAATGCAAAGCCTCAGCTTCCTTCTTTGAGGGTAATCTGTAATGATGCTCTGATCGAGACGGGTGTTGACATGCATTACAGCATTCAATATAATAATAGTGGGGTCAGTCCCGAAGATCGGAGAGTGAAGTCTCAGGTCCTGAGTTGGCTGAGCTCAACTTCAAGTCAATGAGAAGTGTCGAGACTAGTGAAGATGGCGAGGCCTGAGGGGGGAGTGGCACCCTTGAAATTGTAGTTCGACTTGGTCCTAAAACGAAGTGAACCCTAACATCCTAAAGAGCGAACACACTTTATGATATAAGAGCAGGACTGATAATTCAGTGACCGTGAGAACTTTTGAAGCTGAGCTGACACATATTTCTCACCACAAACATCGCAGTGTTTTCCTAAGCTGCGGAAATATATGGCCTCCAACTGATGTAAGGCTTGAGTTAACTGATCAAAATGCGTTATGATAATGTCATTTTGCCATAAGCCAATCATCACCGGTGGATAATCATAACGCACTCAATCTAGTCAGTGTTGAATATAGTCATTGTTAGCTCCCCAGGAGTAGCGGAGCAGTTCGAGGAAAGAGTCACCGTACACGATTTCAAAATCAATATTCGCGTTATATCACTAACTATAACTTCCTCTTGTTTTCCTAATTAGAGTAAGTCGGTAAGACTTCCTTTATTACATGTAAGAGTGTCTATGATTTTTGTTGATTTTTGTTTTGTTTGTTTGATTTTTTGTTTGATTTTTTTTTTTGATTTTTTTTTTTTTTTTTTTTGTTCATTTTATATCACTTGTGTGTATGAATAAAGATATATATTAGAAGTCTAGAGGTAGTTGAATGTTGTTTTCTTAGGCCTAATTATAAGCGTCATGTGTTTTTTTAAGCATATAACCGTCATGCCCGAGTCTTTTATTCCTTTACATCCAGTTCTTATCAGAAGCATTGGGAGCTCCCCATCAATTATTGCCACCAAACGCTGATAAAATAAAGCTGGCTCGTGTGCTGTATATTGTGCGCAATAAATATACGCACATGTTCATAACTGTGTGCTTATTTTATTGTTCAAATTCATTCTTTTATTCGTTCGTTCGTTCTTCAAACACAAATTGAAATTGTGGTATGTTACGGTCAATTAAAAAGGATATAACATAATTATGTACATTACATAATAATAATAAAAAAAGAGAAGGTGTGAGGAGTCAGCCCACTTCATGACAGCAATTACTGGAAGAGGTCACGGAGGAGTTCAAAGGTCGCAAGCATTCCCTGTCCCATGAAGTTTGAAAGCTGAAGTGACAGGTGATATCGTTGGCTGCTTTTTTGAAGCCGTGCATGTCCATTTCAGTCTGAAAGCGATGAAGGGGGCTGGCTGGGTCAATCATCGGTCATGTGTACTCCAGCAATTCAAATACATTTTTGTCTTTCAAGCCCTCTATTTCAGTTATTTATTGAGTATTTCTCATCATCGCGTAACTCAGTGCACAGTCAGTCTAAATCGAGCACAAGCATTCCCTTTACCGTCACTGCAATGTGCGTTATGAATATATAGCCATTATAGGCTCACCAAGTCCGATTCGTTATGATTTTTCATTCATCATTGACGTCACATCCTCATCGGTGATTGCCACCTCCATTTTACAAGAAGATATATAACATAACAAGTATTTGAACTAAAAGGTTGGCGTTAAGTGAAAACATGTTACGAATATAAATGAATATAAGATCGAGTGACACATAGTGAAACATCACATACTGACATAGTTGAAAATTACATGCTATGCAACAGCAGCCTGCTATGCAACAACAGCCTCCTATGCAACAACAGCAGCCTGCTATGCAACAACAGCAGCCTGCAATGCAGCAACAACAGCCTGCTATGCAGCAACAACTGCTTCAACAACATCCCCAGCAACAACCACAGCCATGGCAGTATTCTCAACATCAATTACAGCCACAGATGATGCAATCCGTCCTTCAGCCTTCCACAACTGAGCGCCCTGGATTCAACAAGAAAGGTGTCTTCATCATGGGAATCGTTCAGATAGTGTTCGCTTGCATTTGCATTTTGCTGCAAGTTGTTGCAATTGCTACTCAAACCGGGTTTTATCAACTCGGCTACGGGATCTGGTGCAGTATATTCGTAAGCGATATTTCTTGTTATGGTTTGTTTTCACTGTTTTGATTGCAGTATATCATTGCTGGAGCTTTATCTATTGGTGCGAGTAAGACATCGAGCTCTTGCATGGTAAGTTATACAATTATGCAATTGAGATATAATTTGCTCAAATTTTAATTGCATCAGATTCTGGCCTCAATGGTTCTTTGCATCTTTGCTGCTATTTCCGCATGCCTACATGTGGGTTTTGCAGCTGGAAGTATCCCCTTCATCCTGGGAGACAACTCTTATTTGTTTGACCCTAAAATTCAAATGGTGAGTCTTTGATTATCACCGATAGGCTTTGTACTTAATGATTACTTGATACTTAGTCTGACTTTGGAATGATTATAGCTTGAATTATCAGATTGAAAATTGGTCCGTCGTCATTGTATATGTGTTCAAACGGTTCCGTGAACACTTATTTGGATGCCAGTTTTCAATAAATCAAGGGCCCAGATCCAGGGCCCCCTATCCTACAAGCCCTCACAGACATCGGCACTCTGCTTTGTATTTCAAATACAATATTATTCGGACAATCTCTGTGTCCGCCCATTACATGTTGATTTGAAACGAGGAACAATTGCATGACTAATCTTATTTCATTCGATGTAGGGCCCTGCTATCTTCATCCAAGTGCTGGCTATGTTGATATCTTTAGCTGAATTTGCTGTTGCCATAACGACGTCTGTCTATGATTGCAAGGCAACCTGTTGCTCGACTCCTGCTCAGGTAATGGTGCAACTATGTTCCGACCAGCCATTGGTTTTATGCTCCCCGGATTTTCATCCTGTTATGTAATTATTGTGAAATTGTATATCCCCCTGTGGAACTATATAGCCTGCTGCGATTACTTAATAATTTATAATTATTTTGATAATAGGACAGTATTAAGTGATGGGGTTATCGTGAAATCATACTTGGTAATTGATGTTGATATTGATATGGCAGTGAGAGCATACATTTCACGTTTTGTTTATAGGCCAACCAATCTGTGCAGTATGTAACTTTGGCTGACGGTCAAACCATTCCTGTGGTCATTCTTGGACCTAACTCCACCCCTGGTCAGCCCATTATGATCAATCCTGGAATGGTCATGCCTCAGCAGCAACCAGGTTGGTGCATCTCACAAAATATAAATGCCCATCATATTTGTTTCAGGCCTATCAACATGCATTCAAACTGAGGCCCCACCCGCCTATGAGGTTCCGACTGAAGGTGCTCCCTCTGAAACTAAAGGACTACTGTGAATGAGGAAAAATCAACACAAATTTGAAAGCATCAAGTTTTATTTTTAGCTATAATTTGACTTTTCATTTCAATCAATTTATGAGATGCTGTGTTACTTGCCATGAAGGGACTAATCTGGCCTGCACATCTACTGTGATTTCATATCTATGCAGACTTTTAGATATACATGATTATTTTTATTAATGCAAATTTACGAACAAAACGAAGGACTAACCTTATTATAAGTTGTGCACTTCACCAGTTTATGTATTTCTCTTTAATAGTAATATGTAATACTCGTATAATACCTATTTTTGAATTATCGGTTATCTTCTTGCCATACTTTGTGATGAATCTCAATATTTTGTGTTAAGGAATTTTAAATGAATGGAGTTTTAATCTTATTAATTAATATTACTGTTATGATAATTATCAACATCAGTTCATGTCATGTATTATAAGATTATTGCTCGAAGTAGATTAAAATATATTTTGCTGATTGTTATGCATGGCTATAATACTGGTTTTAAAATTTTACAGGAATTCTATTTGTTTTTGTGCATATTTTTTCAGCTCTCATACCAATAAATATATAATGGAGCTACTGTGAGATCTTGCTAACTTGACCTGCTTGCCATCCGAAACTATTGCATTACTTGCTTTCATTAGCTCCCAGCACCAATTTCCATACTGTAAATATTTTGCTCAGAGCGTTATGATTGCTTTCGGGAATGTGCACTGCTTTCGTCAACGTGTCGTGATATTATAATTATGTGTAATTATAATTCTGAACACTGAGAGGAAATTTACGATCATAACGTTCGAAGACCAACAACTAGAGGGAGAAACAGACTATTATTTAGTTGTTTTTTTTTTTTTTATCTGTTTTTAATTGTTAAATTGAGTATGAATTCAATCGTCTCGTGATAAGTTATTAAACCTATAACTCTAGATTTATCATCGTTTTCTGACACGAGTTGACTATGTTTAAATCCTTTGTGTTGATCCTTTACCATAACAACCGTTGATGTTTTGGTTTTTTTTTTGGCGTCACAAATAGGTCAACCTAGCATCCTATCTTTAGATACTAGGTCAACCCAACCGATTTGGTAGGAGAATTAGAACCATGGTGTCTCTTCTATTCCGCGATAATGACATCGGGAAATTATTATTTTGCGCTGAAATGATTGTGTTGTATATCTCACGAATTTTAGAGTTATATTAGTGCAAAATTCCCACTTAACTAGAAATAATTATGAGACAAGCGTGGTATATAAATAACGCAATGCACGGTCTGTTAGCCTCGAACAACAGGGTTCTTGATTGGCATTTCTAGGAATTTGAGTGTCATGTTTTTCCATTGTTCCTGGACAAAAGTGGGATTGTAAAACAACTACTGGACAGTAAAACGAAATTCATTTATACATGTATACAGAGTGGGCCAAAGGTAGTCTATTTACTCCATGTTAAACATCTCAATACTTTAGTGTAATAACCACGCTTGAATGAGAAATGAACACTTTGTATGGTTACTTTGACACGTCATGCTGCTATAGTTATCATTTCTATTCGAATTTCATCAACGTTTATGCCGCTTTATCTCAATTAAGTGCATTCACCATTCCGCGATATTTGCACTTTTGGCGGCAAACATATGCCCTGAACCACGAATTAGCTTCATTGAACGAATAAATAAGACAATGCCCTCCTACTATTGTTTGAGAGTGTTATTGTTATGTGTTTTGTGTGTGTGTTTATATCCTAAAATAAAAACAAAACAGAGAGTTTGTATTGAATCGCCATGCAACAGATGGCATTGCTTAATGCTCGTTCAGGGGCTCATCTGATTTTGCTCTCGATCTTCGCGATCACACACACCACTCTCATATAATTGTTTCTCCCTCATTCAAAGTAAAGCTTTATTTGATTTCTTTGCATAAATAGACGCAGAATGACATAGTCAATCCATACCAGGTAATTTCAGAGTTTCGGTTTTAACATGAAGCAGATAGACTACTTTTGGCCAACTCTGTATATGTTTATTTATTCATGTATTGCTTATTAATTGCATTATATAACATGCTTATATATATATAATAATTTATTTTACTTTACTTTATTTCATACAAACATATATTAATTAACATAAAACCGTATACGTATCTCATGATATTTTTTTAATCATTCAATTTTGTTAACTATCACACTCATAAGAAAAGAAAACGCCCAAGATCTATAAAAATATCTATGCTAAAGGACTTTCTCTGCTCGCCTAAGAAATGGTAAATTTATAATTTAGATACACTGTATTTTATTTCAATAGTACAGGGTTTTGGGTCAACTTAGCTAACAATGTAAACTTATATATAAGACTATCCAAGAGATACTAAATTTATAATTAAGATATTTTATCAAATATTTATAATTATAATAATGATTAGGATTCTTTGATTACAGGTACAAAAGCAACAAACAGTTTTAAATGTTGGACCTAGAATGTTTCAACTTATGGCGCACGAAATTAAGTTATAACGCACACTCATCGCAGCGAGGCAGTGATTAGTTGAGATATTGGTGTTCTGAGGGGTTTCAAACATTATCCAAGAGTCAGAATATGCACAAAACATTTTATTTTTTAAACAGACAATACAAAACCAATCTGTACAGCTTTAGGCTAATGGACAAGTTTTATACATGGCTAAAGTCATGAATACAATCCATAATAACTGATAATAGGAATGTATGATTTACATGCAACAAGGAAACAAGTTATCACATTGAAGGTTGCTGAAAATGTGATCTTGAATTTTCATTATCAAAGTCTGCGTACATTCATTTAAACGGTATTGTACCTTTGAGGGTTTGTCCGAGCAGGCGATGTCGCTGTGTCCAAATTTGCGATTTCATTCGTGCGGCATGAGAGTAAACGCCTAACCGCTCTGTTGAAATCAGGCAGCTGCCAAACGTACAAAAAATTATTAAAAAAAGTTGGCAATATGGCACATAAGAACGCAATGTCGTCGAACATGGCATAAGACCACAGGTAGATAACATCCGGTTTATTTGGACAAGCGGCAATGGTTACGAGCGGGATGTTGCCAATCAGTAGAGTACCGATCACCATGGTAACCGTACGGGTCATGCGTCGACTGCGTACATCAGAGGAAGAATTTGACGGCTGGACTTTTTTTGTGATTTTCAAGAATGAGATGACGATGGTGACGTATAGACCAACATTGGTAGCAGTGCCAAAGTACAGAAGAGGCGTCAACCAGTAGAGGCGTAAAGAATACGGAAAAAGTTCGTATGGATAGTCAAAGATGGCAGTCTTCCCCTCTATAGCTATATTGGCGGTTATTGGTACAATAGCCTGTAGAGTAGCACTTGTCCAAGCCACAACTAGGATGATATACGCCAGTTTGATGGACATGTGAGTTTTGTACTTGAAAGGAGCAAGAGTTGCGTATGCACGGTCAAAACTGATGAGCAAAGCATTGGTATTTGACACGAAAAAGCCCACGCAGCATAATATACCACCTATACAGTTGAGGATTGTGATTAGATGCTCACTTGCTGGCGACAGCTGTAACAGTTTCTGTAGTTGGAAGAGGTATATAGCAATTCCAAAGAGAAAGTCCGAGTAGCACAGACTTGCAATGAAAAGATTGATAGAACTTTTGGTGATCATTTTCTGCTTGAACAAAGCTAGGAGCGTGAGTGGGTTGATGATGATGGTAATGATACAAGCAGCGAGCGTTGTACTCAATAGTCCTAGCTGTATGCTGGTCATTTGCTTTGGTAGAGGAGTGTCAGAAGTAGAGAGTACTGCTGTTGTATCCATTATCCCAATTCCTGTTTTCTCCAGGACGTGGTTTAGAGTGCAAACGCACGCATATGTAAGGCGTTTTAAGCAAGCGAGCAAAAGATTTGAGGGCGGTGCTAGATTGTGTGCGATCATCTGCACTGCTGCAGCTGCAGCTGCCGCAGGGAGTTCTAGTATCGCTGGTTGAAAGACAGCGTAATGATGGTATTCTATTCAAGGAATCGAGATGTCAGTAATTTATTTGCATTAATCCAAGGAGCATTTTCGAAGAGTCTATCAGGAACCTACACATTTGCTCGATTGGCAGAGGAATGGATGCCTGGAGAGCAGCAACGGGCTGAAACAAAGAATAGCTTCCGTCAAATTGAATGCAGGCATTGCAGGTTAAATTGAAATGGCCGAACATCGCGCTTCGTCATGGCTCGGTGGCTCGTTTGCATCGAAAATACGCAATTGAATGTGATTCAGAGCAAAACAGGTA
>KB306612.1:30903-69038 GCA_000328365.1 Capitella teleta | reverse complement strand
TATGGTATCTCATAAATGTAGTAAAAAGGCGTAATAGGTGTGAATTACGAAGATGCGTTGAAGGTACTCGAAGAATGAGAGAATTTATATAGCTTCACCTCTGAACAAATACCCGATATTACTCAGTTGGGTGAAGCATTCAACAACTATAGGCTGTTTCCGTGTCAAACTTGCAGGATAAACAATCGGTCATGTCTGTTATTCCCACACAGATTTGAATATTCATTGCGGATAGCGTTTCGTTTTTATTATTATTTTTATTTTTATTTTTTTCATTATCATTTTATTTTTTTTCGTTCCAATAGGACATCAATTTTTTCATCCATTAAGCTTCAACTTATTTTGGTCAATCCGGCAACGCGCATAAATAGGTATTTATAATAATTTATAATTAATTAATGCAGGATGATCAAACAGCATCTCAAATTAAAGAGAGATTTGCAGCATCGTTGATACCATGAATCATAACGCACTATCCCTGTTAGATGTGTGATGCTATTCTTCTTGCGTTTGCTCAAATGTACGTTATGACTACGAAAGATATAATTCTTGATTCTTCTGACCACGCGTGAAACCAGGCATAATCGCAATTCATTTCATTCATTATGGCTGTTAATTTTCCAATTTAGAATTTCCATAGTTTTTTCATGCGTAACTCCGGCTCGGAATATAATTGAAAGGGCTTTTATAATAATTATGAAAATGCAATAAGTCTCAACTTGTGGGCGATATTAATTATAGTTAATTCATATTCACTTATCAATGGTGGAATAATTATTAATTTATAATTCACCTATTTGTTGTATGGCGTCATCAATAAAAATTATGAGGAAAGAAAAATCTTAACTGTTTAATTATAAGGAGTTGGGGCTGCGGTACCCCGAGCTTCGTGCATACATGTACAATATTAGAACTTAGGACAAAGGAACTCCCACTGATCACTGAATAAAAACAAGTGTGCGTACATAAATAGTGCACGATTTTTTTCCCGAAACGATTACATATTTGATTACTACACGGTGCATCGATATCATATTACATTAATTAAATGGCAATGTGTGCGTCTTGATAAATTTAAAAGCCGTCGGAGACCATTGTATAAAGGAGTAACCAAATGACTGTAATTCATGACAGCTTTGAATTTAATGGACCATTCAACCTTTAAAACACCAGCGTTTTAATTGAGCTTTTCTGGTCGCGACGACAAGGCATTCAACAAAATATTCCCCTTAAATCTGGCTTCAAATCTGACTGGTCACGTGACCCCAATAAGCATTCTAGTATTTCGATCTATGTCTGAGACACTTCTTCCAACACAAGTGCATGGCTTCAACATTGATACAAAGCCGCCACAGTTGACAACCATACAATGGTACACAATACGTCTTACATAAGCGATATTTAACTGCCATGGCAACAATAGAGAATTATTTGGGCATAAGTGTATGCATTACTATAGTACAATGTACTCGTATACATGTATTCTCAGAAGCTATTCTCCATTACAATGAGTACACAGGCTGATAGTGTTCAACTAAGAAGAACCCTGTCATGCATTACTGACGTATACCAAAGATCCTATAATCATTGCGTATACGTACGGCCGTCACTCGAAATAGAGAGCGTTCGAGATATAGAGGGAGTGCTTGTGCCGCGTGAGTGCTCTGCACAGCGATAGCATCTCTGTCAGAATGAGAGCTCGTTAATCGTAAGGGGATTCCCTTGTCATATGACCTTGACCTCTGTTAGTTCCCTTGCTGCATGGCCAGTCATTTCGGTCAAACGGAAATGCCTTATCGGACGGAAGTATTATGGCGTTTAATTGACAGAGTATGTCGGATGTTTATCTTTTGTGTTCGTTCCCAGAAGATCGACTCATCAAAGTCGCGTGTCACGTGCTTCCCATACGTCATTTCCGCTTCGTATATTGCGCTATCAACACAAACCAACAGGCGATCGCTGTAATCGGTCGAGGGACGCCAGAAATCTCCACCGTCTGGAGTTCAATTCTTTCGCTCTTCCAATCACATCAAAACCAAACACCCTTCCTTATCACACGGGAGTTGAATGTGACTTATACTAGGCCGTTTACCCTAAAATTAACCCTTGCTGCAACTAAGTTCTACCGATCAATTCCTTGGCCTGCGACAGACGAATGAATAGGCCTACTATCCACGCGGGTATAGTGCGTTGACTGTTGTGGACTCGATGTCTGCTCAAATGTCAGAGGTCAGTCCTGGTTTGAACTTTGAACTGTGATCGACAGAATGACAGCACAGAAGCTTAATTGTGTGATCTGCAGTTCACAGTTGAAACCATTTCTCTCAAATCTCAGAGAAGGACCAGCAAATGGAACTGCGTGTACTCGCCACTAAGAGTATATTGTAGGTTAGTTTGGTAAGAGGAATCATCTTCGTATTTTGGCCTCACAATCTTGTCACAATAACTCGAATGCAAAATCTGCAGATCATTGTCTGGATGATAACAGAAAAAAAACACACACAAAGTAATAGGTTAACAATAAACGTTCATTTGCTTGGAATTAATTAAAAATCACATTACATAACATGTGTAGCTTGGTGATAGTACACCATATGCCTTGAGACATATCTGCCATTTAGCTACTATCATATAATCGTTATGTGAACTTATTCCTGATGCTCTTCACTTACGGCCTATAGGTCTGCACATTGATGACTGGTACGTGGGTGCTATTCTGTGAACTTATCAAACGAACAAAAATAATGTGTTCTTCTCGCCATTGTACTTGGTACAGTCTTCTCTCCAAAATCAGTAATTGAAATATATATGCGATAATATCCCACCAATTACCATAGTATAATTACCTAGAACAAAATATCAACAAATTATATCTACAACCTGTAAGTTTATACATTATATAATAGTATAGTGATATTCAGACATTTAGGACCTAAAGTCCGAGACGAAATTGCACGTGAAGCCGAAATGGACACTACGACATCGTCATTCCGTGCCAGCCTGCACCGGGTGTCGATGTCATTGCACCTGTCAACCGCTGTCATGTGGAAGCCCTTTGCAGAACGACGAGATTAATTCCCCTCCTGTAGAGTGGCGTCTGGCTGCTCACCTTCATAATAAACCTCCAATTAAGTAGATTGCGTCAAATTCAGGGTCCAGGATTTATGTCTGGGTCATACAGCATGTGCGCACATATTATATGCAACATTGAATAGCACCGCATCCTTGAATGGCCACATATTATTATTTATATTATATATTCGTGTGTAATTATTATGAACAAATTTGTATAACGTAACAGATTTAAGTGCCCTCTTAGTAGATGGACGTCACTATAATGAATCTCTCCTGGTCATAGGCTGTCATCTGTACGCATCCAGGCACCATGTGAATGTCGTTTGCAGATTGGCCAACGGGGTCTATTTCAGCTGATGCATGTTGAGAGTGACACAAGATTGTGAGCGAAGTGTTTCATCACAGACTATCGACGGGGACGCTTGCTGAAATGAACGTAGCATTCATTGATCCTGAGAGGAGGAAACTTTGAGTGCTTCACATCCGTTTCTACCCAGGGACACTCTTTTGATGCACCCAAGTAGACAGATATTGGTGTCAATGGTTGGGCTCAGTTACATAACTCTGCTTGCATCTAAAGGTTAAAAAGGACCTCTGATTGTTGTAAACTAGGAACGGATGATCGATAGAGGATGCATGAGACAAATACGCCTTTTGACTGACATACTTTTAGACAATAGGCTTGGTGTGGGCTTAAACCTAGATACATCGAATTTGAGAGGTCTCAAATCTCGCTTTTTTTCTTTCTCGCGTTCGATTTCATACCGTCGTGATATCGTAAAAGCAACTCTCCTAATGGGAGCCGAGTCAGCAGATCTTGCAGCAGTTCTCAAAAAGAAAATCTCGAACTCATCTAGTTTCAAGCTATTCTGCCTGAGCAGGAAATTTTTTTTTTTTTTTTTTTTTTTGACTGACATTTTTCTAGGCAATACGCTTGCTGTGGGCTAATTCCTAGATACATTGAATTTGAGAAGTTTAAAATCTCGCATTCTTCTCGCGTTCGATTTCAGACTCTGATGACGTGACAAAAGTAATTCTTCTATTGTTAACAACGGGAGCCTTCGAGTGAGCAGGTCTTGCAGCAGTTCTCATAAAAGAAGTCTCGCACTCATCTCGTTTCAAGCTATTCTGCCTAAGGGAGAATTTCGTACTTCAATTTGTCTTGAGTATCATTCACAGTTGAGCAAATATTTTGAAAATGGTCTCTTGTCACTCAAAAAATCCCAAAGAATCGATCTAAAAAGTTTCCGAAATGAACAGAGGTTCTCTTTAATTATTGGCACAAGACAGCGTTATGCGGAGGGCTATATGCCGAGTCGCAAGGGATTTTAGTGAATGCGCACTAAAAGAATATTAAGGGTATAAGAGTAAACGCATCCGATTCTACGGAAACTGAGGCATTATGGGTACATTTGGAAACGATGAAGGAAATTATGCACGATCCGAACACAGCAAGCAACAGACAGATCTCACTCTTAATTTGGTAGATATGTGCGTCGCATGAAGACATTATTGGATGCTGCCATTTGCACACACGTATTTCATCAATCTACTATGGTTGATTTGTGATGCTATCGAATTTGGTTCTTAATTAAACAATCAGAAAGAAAAATTAAATTTGTTACATTTCAAGAAATGTCGTATAGCAAAAATGGTGCTATGGCGTTATGGGTAGTTAATTCACTTTGGTGTCAACTTTCCACGATCCTGAATTTCAAGCATTCATGTCCAAATACTCTATTGTATCCACCGAGCTACAGCTTGACCACATCAAAGAAAACTACAGAACCATTTCAAAAGAGACCAACAAGTCACGATGATCGGTGATCTCGTTAGCAAAAGCAAGGCAGCTTTATCCAGGTCATAATCGGGCTGAAGGTCGCAGTGTAGAAGGCATTGGATTTGCTGGACGATATGGACACTGAAATCATCTTGTGCCTATCACGCGCCGACATGCCTAAGTGGACATTAGTTTATCGAACCAGAACACGGATTTCGACCAAGCTACAACCACCTTCCAGCTACAACAGGGGCTATGGCCTCATACGCAGTTGTGTGCTATCTGCTGGACCAGTCGTGAACCGAATGACACAACGTCTATTGTCAATTGGGAAACTGCCGATGGTGAGGAATATCACTGTCTAACGAGCAGACGACGCCACAGCACCAGTCGGAGCGGCCAACTGGGTGTTACACAATGGAAGAATATATCGTTAAAGTGCGTTATGATACCAAGAGATCATAACGCACCTGAAGCTATGAACGCATATGAAGCCGTGTTGACATAGGTTCCTGCCCATGAAATATAATGCAACGGTCGATTTGATTGACAGAGGAGTTGGGAGTAACATTAGACAGCATGGCACACATCCAAGAGAGTATTGGAGGAGTGTAGGCTGGGCAGACATCAAGGTGAACTTGAGATTTCAATATGAATGTCATGTAATGCATTAAAAATGGTGGGTGAAATGACGGATAGTACATGACGTTAATATTCACTTGAGAGATGGACTTGATGGGATTCATTCTTTCGTCATGTTCGCTGCTACGAAGTGACGATCATATAATAACTATATTATTATTGACCGCTGTTGCAAGATATACTTCACAATTTCAATTCTGAAATCTTTCATCTGATGACGTCATCTCCCAAACTACGCGTTTATATTGTGTTACACGGAGGGTCAGTATTGGAATTTTGTCAAATGTACCACCTCCTTTTGAAAAATAAATGAGATTGGTGTCTGGTTTTGTAGATGGCCGCTGTGCAGCTTCGTATATTGACTCTTGTCACCCGGTGGAATGGTGCATGTGCCATATCTCTCATGGTTTTCAGCTGCGAGATGAAGCTCAGGTCGCCCCAAACCATGTCCCCTGTTGCTCGAACGACGGCGTAAAAGACACGCTCAACGTACCTGGACATGGGCTGCTGACAGGTCTCAGTATTCCGTTGATTCTGGCGTTGGAGAAGGATTCCGATGCCGTTGAAGCATTCGTTTAGCTCAGGAGGAGTATGAGCAATTGATGATCCATTCAGGATCAGATCAGTTTGGTATCATCATTTTCTATTGATGCATGTTGTGTGACACCACCAATTTGCATTCCCAGCGGCTGATACATATGCGAAGTTAAAGTTAAGTTCAAACATTTTTATGGGCTTATTTACCCTCGGAATCCTGAAGCAACTGAGGCTTATATGGTCCGAGGAGGTAAGCAGGAGTTAAAGGCTTTACCCGAGGACACAAGGTTGGTGGCTGGCTTCGAATCTCCAGTGGCCAGCGCCAAGCTATTTCGAGTCGAGAACGATAACATTCGGTCACCACCTCTCCGACCATAGACATGCCACAGTACTACATCACAACCGATGTCCATGAAATCCATATGAAACTATAATTTCTGTTCAAAATATGTATAATTATCATGCATTTTGAACGGTCGATTCATGTTATTACAGAATTTGATTATACTGTAGTTTTCTCAATATATCTCAGTTGTTATGCAAATTGTTGCATTGACATTTACACAGTATACTCATAGCATATACATCTTACTAAATCCGGAGTTTTAAATATTCAGCTCCATTTTCAAGGTCTTGATGGTAACTAACGCAATTAATTGCATAAATTATTGATTTATTTTATTTAGATTTTTTTATTAGTAGAGTAAACCGTGCGTTGTGGAATATTTTTATAAATAATAAATATATTTAAATTTAATAAATTTATTTCACATTATTTTAATATTTAAATATTTGCAATATTGCAGATAATTTCAGTTATTCGACTTTTTCAAACATCAACATTTGTTGTGTGCTAATTATGTTTTTGATCATGTTCGACAAAAGTCGAATAACTCTGCAATTATACGTGTTATTCATTTGTGTATTAATTGAATTGTGTTTCTCACAAGCTGCTCTATTTGCGGATGACTGCAAAATTTTTATCGAAGTATAGTCTCAGAATGATTGTCTCAAATTAGAATACGTTTTAGATAAACTGCTCAGCTGGAGTAAAAAATGGGACATATAAGTATTAAGAATCATCCGCTCTCGAAATCCAATTCTATTTAATTATTATCTCGATGGATTAATTTTAGAATTTGTTGATACTTTTAAGGACCTCGGTGTCATATTTGACCAAAAGCTCTGTTTTACCACTCATTTTAAACATATCGTCTCACAATCTCGTAGAGTGTGCGGCATGATTAAACGTTCAATTGGTTTTAATGTTTCGACAAATGTAAAACTTTTATTGTTTAAAGCACTTGCACGTCCAATTTTAGAGTATTCTCCACAAGTTTGGTCACCGCATTCAAAATGGAAATTTTAATCATTGAATCTGTCCAGCGAGGTTTCACTCGATATATTTTAAATTATTATAATTATGAAATATCTTATACGCAAAGGTGCCAAAAATTGAAGATTTTACCTCTGTCATATAGAAGGGAGATTGCTGATATTATGTTTATTTATAAGTATATCAATTGTTTTATCAACAAAGATTCCACCAATTGTGTCAATTTCATGCTTGCTAACTCTAGTCATTCAAATATCCGCTCTTTGAACCGTGGTCCAGTTTATTTGTTTGTTTTTTTTTTTTTGTTTTTTTTTTACAAGAACTGGACTGACTTACAAGAAATTGACTGAATTTTATTTTACCAAACTTTTAAACTGTGATATTAACAGCACATGTCTTTTAACATCGATATGTCGCTGTCATGGTTTTTATCACTAATGTGTTCTTTTATAAGTTTCATTTCACTACTTCTGTTTCTTTTACTTTTCTTGAATGTGTGTTTTATAGGCTCTGCCTCCTTCACATTCATGTGATTTTATTCACGAATTTTAATAAATAAATAAAAATAAATAAATAAATTTGATTGGTTGTCACAACATACTCATGTTAAGTGGAGACTGGCGCTCGAACCTGGTCGTCTACAATTAGGTAAATTCACTCGCTGGGCGAAAGACCGGCGTTCACGCGACAAGTCCACTCTCATTCATCCTTCCTCTACGGTAATACTTTTAAGCGAACAATATCACCAGCCTATCATTTTAGATTGAAGATAAAAGATACAGTGAGAGGCACCCGCCTCATCAACCCCAATTAGACTTGAGATGGTATAGAGATAGAAGATGAGATGAGAGGCACCAACTTCATGCACCAATTAGTCTTGGAGGTGACATTGAAGGTCACAAATGAGGTCACATTGAGGTCACAAACTCACAATGTTATCGTCTTCCACCTGATGTGACGTTATGTTATTTAGACCATTCATTATTTTGTGTTCAAAATCTGCCGAACATTGATCGTAAGAACCTCTTAAAACATTTGAATTTACATTTTATTCCTAATCAACCAATTAATCAAAACGTTTCACATAAAACGTTTGCTATTTACTGCACGCGGATGGCGTCATGGAAAAATACGGATTGTGACTGAAATGTGGAGCCACACGAAGTCGACACTTCATATTCAGTTGGTTTAAAAACATATAATGACATCGACATCGATTTCATCCTCATCAAGCTCAAGCCTTGTTTTTGTTTTTTGTTTTTTTGTTTTTTATATTTTATATTTTCATAATCGTTCTTGTTACCTTGGTAGTATCTAACCATGACATGTTCACCACATACATTTATGTTATCACCTCGCCTAGCTGACACATTACAGCGAGACCCAGGGGTTCCGATTTATCTGTGCTACACCTAGCCATGATCCATCTGTTTGATAAAATCACTTCCTCTACCTCATAAATCACTATTTTCACCATGTATACGTCATACTACCTATTATTAGTACTGTAATTTTAATTTTCAACTATATGATGTTTCACTATGTGTCCCTCAATCTTATATTCATTTATATTCATAAAAATGCTTTTACGAAACGCCAACCTTTTGGTTCAAATACTCGTTCGATCAATATTTTGTGCAATGATTGACAAAATGATTTTAAGACGCATGGATTCAATCGAATTCAATTATAATTGTTTGAATGTTTGTTGATTGCATTTGCGTTGTTAAAATCTCCCAATAGAAAATATAGATTAATCATGATTTTTAACCAAATCAGATATTTTACAATTATTCCATCCACATCACGCACACTACAAAAATATAACAAATCTAATTGATATCAATTAATTAACAATTCGAAAATTCAAATAAATAAAATTTTATTCTCCTTGTTATTTGCATTTTTTGTCCCGGTATCCGCTTACAGATATACAGAGAATGCCTGCTCATAATTACAGTCATTGCATTGTAAAGTAGCTATTGAATGTGACAACATTGTCACCAATATATGTACGCCACGTGAGTGTGCGCTGCGGACGAACAGGAGACCTCAGACAGCGTGCTGGTCGTGCATGTCTAATATCGATTTCTCCTGCTTGTGCTGCAACGCCTATTATCGCCCGGTAAGAAACACCGAAGCAGTTGGCCGGTGAAGCGTCGGGACGCCATGTCGCGCATAAGCAACGGACTCAACACCAAAAGAAGCTGTGGCCTTATGTAATGCACATTCAGTTGGTGCTCTGTTCAACGTGCGCTCCATTATTCATACCAGCAGCAGGGCAGCGCCCGGAGCGAATTTAAAGCCAACCACTAGGCAGAAGACGAAATCGTTTGCTGAGAGGAGGCGAACCAGGCACTGCAGCCGCCAATTCACACTTGGAGTGTAATACGGGCGCGTGGTTCCTCTTCCAAGTGACATCCATGCAAGGATATCACCATCATGTGTGTGTGCTGCGTGACCTTGCCGGTCCATTGACATGGCGCTTCGGGAGTTCCACGCATGGCCCCTCATCGCCAAACCGTCCGCTTCCTGGCTGTTCGTCTTAGCTCTCCACTTACTCTTCGGTGAGTACGAATGAATTCAAATGATTCAACCCCTTTGTAATTCCGCGAATAGGGATATTGTCCGGTGTTAAAGATTGGTTAATTCTATTTTGCGCTATTAGCTTACGTTCTGTATGAGTAGCTTGTGTTATATACAGAGGCAACTATGCTGATATCAGCCGATATCAACACAGTTTTAATCGTGGTATCTATAGGGCTTTTTAGATTAATGTACGCCTACTTCTACCGGACGAGTTAATAAAGTAACATTCGTTCACTTTTTGAAATTTATTCAAGATTTTTGATTGAAATAATTCTCATGTGGGCTGCCACACAGAATGCGTCCTTTCATCTGCAAATTTTAGTTGGTTGGTGAATATACCCTGGATATGATACAATTATGTAACCTAGGCATCATATACCATGCTGGTTGTTTGAGGAATGACCTCAATGCACCAACATGGTGTGGTGGAATAACGAGTGTAGCATCCTGTCATTTTGTTAATTTGCACCTTCCGTTGATTAATATTGTTGATTACGTAACAGAAACAAGGAAACATGTCGCAGTAGAACCACATGGTATTAATGATAGCTAATTGTTAGGTTGGCGTTTAAATTTTACTGTGATTTCCAGATTCGACCTTTGAGTGAAGTTGCGGCAAAATTTACACACAAAATAATAATCACTTTATCGAAACATTTTCTTCGTTATTATTAATACATTTGCTGTGCGGCAAAATCGAACGTTTTGCATTGAATGGTCCACAAACCGTTTTCTAGAGTTTAGTTAATTTCGACTCAAATGGCAAATGGGTTGTTTTCGCATTGTGATATTTCAAGAGCCCTTTCTATCAATGATCACCTGCTTCCACCAACAATACATTAGATCAAGAAAATACAATACATAATCAACTTTAATAAGCTAAAAATTACCATCTCAAATCAACCGAATCGACATTGGATTGGGTAGCGACTCAAATAGCACTTACTATTACATAATAGTATACAAATAATAGTTCATAATTATTGCTGATACTTACTACACAGTACAACTATTGGTCCATAATTATTGCTGATACTTACTACACAGTAAAACTATTGGTCCATAATTATTGCTGATATTTACTACACAGTAAAACTATTGGTCCATAATTATTGCTGATACTTACTACACAGTAAAACTATTGGTCCATAATTATTGCTGATACTTACTACACAGTAAAACTATTGGTCCATAATTATTGCTGATACTTACTACACAGTAAAACTATTGGTCCATAATTATTGCTGATACTTACTACATAATAAAAATATTGGTCCATAATTATTGCTGATACTTACTACATAATAAAAATATTGGTCCATAATTATTGCTGATACTTACTACACAGTAAAACTATTGGTCCATAATTATTGCTGATACTTACTACATAATAAAAATATTGGTTTATCATTATTGCTGATACTTACTACATGCATAGACATGGAGGTTAACTTGTTCAAACAAGATGGGATATCGTCTTTATCTCCCCATTGTGAAAAAAAAATTAGTCATAACAGATCACTATAGTAACTGATCAGCATTTTCGCACGAATTAATATACACGTCAACGAGACATAACATTAATGCTATAATGCGAGTAAAAAAGCAGAAAAGATAAAATCGAGCACAAAGTAGCTAAAATATGATCAATTTGTGCAAAATTTGAACATGCTTGGTTCTCCAAAACAGGAATCTGCGATAATCACGGGAGGGAAGGGTTGCCATGGCAACAGGCCACACACAAAGACCGCTTTTTATGAGTGATGTCCCATCTTATTTTTTACAATTTAACTTCCATGTCTACACAGTAAAAATATCAGTTTATAATTATATTTCTTTATCATACACAAAGTAGTAATCATATGTACAGCCTGTCCACATATGATTACTGCTTTCATTTAAGGGCATCATTGGTCCCAAGAACTCGCATTGCCTTACAATCCTAATTAGTGGATCTTTAATTCATAAACAAATACAGTAACTTGCCGATGCTATCAAACATATTGCTAGAATTATACATTATAATGTGGTACAGTTGAGTGCAAAGTTAATGCCGTTGACGCATTCAGTCCTAAATAATGCACGTCACAAAGTACGGCGTATATATATATATGAGCAAGACAAGTTGCTGCATGGTAATTAAGCGATAGCACCACATTGTAATGCGGCATGCATTCTTAATAATATTATTTGCTATTGAGAGGCTTGACTCCTCGTAACCCGAATGCTTGGCACATGCTGAATGCAGTGTGTGTGTGTTGTACATGCTATGTCCAGGCATCTGTATTCAATAGAAATCTGAATGCTGAGTTCATTATTAGTAGCCGCCTGTTAAAGACTTGTTGCCATAAAGCACATTCTTCAAATGTCTATTTAGCATTACAAGTAACGACATGCACCGTAGTCAACACGGCTTATTCAGCTTGTACGAGATTACCAAAGAGGTGTAGCTGTTTTCTGTTTACATGGTTTGCAGCTGAGTCAGTGACGACGCTGTTCTTCCAAGGATTCTTGCTAAATATAGAAGCCAACAGAGCATCGACAACACATCTGCTTCGGACGAAGTCATCACCAAACGAGACCTAAATTTAGGCTGCGATCCATCAGAGGGGAACGTGTTGGTCGAGTCTTCCTGTATTGGGCCAATGCGTTTGCGCACGTGTCGATGACATTGGTGTGCGTGCTATGTACATACTTATTAGCAGTAGGGAAATGAGTTCAAATAACAATTCTGTTCAATGCTTTTCTTATGATTTTGTTTTACTTGGCATTTTATATGCATGGTTCTACAATACGGGGTGGATGTGTTAAGCCAGAAATGCATGCATTCAGTTCCCAGTTAGACCATAGTACGCTTGGTAGTGCTTCACGTGTAATAGAGTAATACATATATTGATATGGGAACCTCAAGGATCTATTTGGTCTTAATGGTCTTTTCAATGTGAAATGCTTCACCTCAATTCTTCCTTATAACCATTATAATCTTGATCATCATTATCCGAATAATATTGTTATGAGCACAATGAATACTAGCACATGGTATACAGTGTAATAGACTAGTATTTGTTATGCTCAGATATTCATAATTTATATCATGAGAAATCAAATTAAATGATGAAAAAACTGAGGAAAAAATATGTTTTCTAAGAAATATATTTTATCCGCATCACGTCCAGGTACGATGTATTGTATCTCATCAAAGTATGAATGATTCTAAGACCTATTGGTTAGCACGTACACATAGACATAAGCATGAGTCGTGTCCCCCTTTCGCCCCGTCCTCGGTACCCCCTCTTCCGGTACCCCCTCTTCCGGTTTCCCCTCGTCCGGTACCCCCTCTTGCGGTTGCCCCTCATGTCGTCTCATCTTGTGTTAGAGTAGGGTCAGTACGATTGAGTCCAAAGCTAGTTGCATTAGGGCAAATAGGGAAGCATTTCGGTTGTCCATTCTCTCAAGGTTTCCAGAGTGGAGCTCACGCAAGGGAGCTAGCAGAGCAAAGTATATTAAGTTATCAAGACAGGTCGCTGGACATTTTCATCTCTGCATGACTCAGCTCTTTCTTGTACACAAGTCGTTGTTAATACGTTATACGAACGTTGCATAAACGTGAAAAGCTGCGTCATGCAAGTCAATCGAACATGTTGTAGGGCCGATCAACAATAACAATGTTGCTTATATTAAAGAAACCCACACTCATGACATATATTGGTTCCAACACCCGTCCCTGCACCCATGGTATAATATTTTGTTTATCCGGATGCAATAGATGCAACAGATGTAAGCTTGAACTGATGACACTGTGAATCAAGGTTACCATTTTACTATCATACCATTTACTTATCATAATTACAACATACTCCAGGTTGTACTTCTGACCCACGCGTAAGAACTGTCGCCCGTCACTTTCTCAAATCTTAAAATGCCTCGATGTTTTTTTTTATGTGATTGACATTTTGTGTTACAATGAAAGCATAGCTTCAATCTCAGGCGACAGAACCATCTATCTCGACACACAGGATGTCAATGTCCTCAAAGAACGCCGTGCGAAATTTATATTTGTTTTATCTTGTCTCTTCGCTGCAAGGTTGCACATCATCCAATCGTATCTTCCTTCCTCTATCCTGCCTCTTGGTTATCATTTATCATTGCTTATCAGAATTTTATTGCAAAGACAATAAGCTGAGCATTAATGTGTACGCCAACGTCGGTTATTCTAGAATCGATGATCAAATCGACTGAAAACCCCGGTGTAAATTATACTAATTCTGAGGTTAGGCCTGGCGCCAGTATCACCCGAATGGGTTGTGTGGAGCCGTAAAACCCCAATCACTCACTGAGGTTAGGCAGCAGAACAGCCCAACCAGACAACTGCCAGATCTAAACTTGAAATGAAAACGGTTAATAAAATTAAAGCAATCGCATTCTGATATTCTTCAAATTGTCCTGACTGGAGTTTTTATGGGTCAATGAATTCCGATAATGAGGTCAAACTTGGTTTGCCTACTTCATACATTGTATAACTGTAAAAGGTTGTTCGCAGATTGAACTGTGACTACTGAAATGTTTCCTCTCAGACCGCTATTCCCGCACACCACCAATAGCTCATTCATTTGATTGGTCGTATACTATTTTACTTTCGTGGAATACTTTTATCATGGTTTATGCACATTTACCACACGGGCACAGTCATCTCTGATTGGCTGACAGCCACACGTTGTATAATGGTTAACAAAATGATAATGTGCCTTTCGAGAATCTATTCGACATCACCTCGATTTAACTTCGTCATAAAGAGTTCACATTGTTATAGCTCTATGACGTCAGCTTCTGAGACAGCCCCTCAGCTCGTTGAACCCTGTTGTGATAGGCTTTTACCATCGCGCGATTCAACAGCCAACCCAACATTCAGATCATGAATGCATGTTTTTCTCGTTCGGTTGTAGATCCATATCCGTCTAAAGCAAAGGGCGCTAAGATATCAGTTGATAATCGATCCTATTGGTTCCTAGCTGTGACGCAATATATAGACTTCTCACCACGAATTGAGGAGTCTTGAGGCATCAGCTATTCGAGGATGTTGCCCTAAAAAAATTATCATTTAGTTCTTGGTCCTAAGATACTTCTTTTGGAACTCGAAGCATATGCTGTCGAAGCAGTCGTTTCAGACTTGAAAAAAATGTGTTATGGGTTCAAATTCGCCTTCAATATTTCATTTTGTGTATTTGTGAAGGGAAAGGTAAACATTGGAATTAGTATATAACAGTGGAATAATGAAATGATACACTCATACATAAGTCATATATATCTCATCATTTGACTCATCTGCTCAGATTGTTCTTGTTTTGCTTTGTTTTTTGGAGGGAAGGGGCGGGGGTGGGGGTATTTAACCCCAGAATCTTGAAACAATTTAATGTTTACGTGCTTCCAAGGAGGTAAGCAGGATTAAAGTGCTTTACCCGAGGACATAAGGTTGGTGGCTGGCTTCGAACCTCCAGCGCTAAGCCCTCTCAGGGCAAGCACGCTGCCCACTATTGTGCGATGAAACTAATGGAAGGTTTTGGGTGTATTGGAAGGCGTGGAATATGTTGTGGCCCCGTTTCCTGCGTCTTGTATGTGGGGTACAATGGGCCACGCACGACGGTGCGAGAGACATAGTCGTCGGTTAAGACAGCACTGAACATAAATCTTGAGCAGGAATTACTCGCGACGCACGCGGCTGCATGGCTGATACCCCATTGTGCTACGTCCTGTGCTACGGGGTGATGCTAAAAGGCATCAGCGACTAAATGACTAATATGACAGGTCCTCAAGACTGCTGCAACGATGCTGGTGCGGGGTACGGCTGAGTCAATTATGGGAGATATGCACCCTGCGTGAACTGATTCCTTGAGTAAATACAGTGTTCGCTCAACAGGTGCACATGATTTGCGTCGGTTCTTAGGCTTTTGTGTGAGCAAGGTGAGTCAACAGAACAAGCCAGTCTCTTTAGTTATCCTTCCAGTTCACTGACTAGGATTAATCAGGTTTTTAATGATGCCAATCAAACATTAAAGAACTGAGCTGTTGGGTTTAATCAATAGTTCCTGCATCTGAGCATGCATGGGAAACTCATTAGACAGGCTGAAATAAGTCTCATTCTGCGTACAGAGACATGTTGGGGCCCCTGTACACAGGTAATTATCCTCATCAACGAATTCTTGCAGCCAATTATCACTCTTTGATGTCTGTGTACCTTGGTATACTTGCTGCCTTCCACACTCCTCTCTTCCCATCTGTCCCTCTGTCCCTCTCTTTCTCTCTCTTTTATTACCATCAACATGGACTAATCTGCTTTAGATTTAAGTCATATCACGAAGTCAGTCGCCTTTGAGCGATTCAGGTCAAGATTTTCTTGATTGAGGGGTTTTGTAACACGATCAATCGACGGACTGGCTGCTGATGCTTCAATGTTGCATGCATATCAGTCCCATGATAATATAACACCCAACCTCCCTTCGTAATGATATTATTATTTACGATGAGTAATTCTCTTCTAAGTAGAAATGTGCGAATAGGGATATTTTCAACCAATCTCATATCGGATATCCGGCATGAAAAAATCCGACCAAGTCTAATGGCAATACAAGTGGCCTACATAATTGTAGCGATTCAAACTAGCCATTTGAATGCATTTTCTTTCTGGTCAACAAGCATCCACCTTTATTTATCAAAGGTGGATGTCAGATAATTATATTGGTCCAAAAATTTCATACACAGTCCAATAATGACACGGAGACAAGAATGTATACATTCCAAGAAAAGCCAATTTCATTTTCCGTCGATGAAGATTGAGCAGTGGACTGAGGGCGTGCACTCGCGGATCTCCGCATAATTAATCATCACATATCTTCATCTCTTTGGTTATCATGTCTACATTGTTAGTGGGCCCCCATAGTAGAGCTGTATGCCAACCGAGCCAGACACTAATGCTTCTCGCGAGGACAGCATATCTTTGTTTATGACGACCCACGAGGTAGTCAGGACGCTCAGAAAATCGTAGCAGTTATCGGCTTTGTGATTTCATACTCGTCTCAGATATCCTGCTGTGGACATTGATGTAATAATTTCCCCCTGTGTTGAATGCTGAATGATTTCGTTCATTACGTCATGCTTGTTAAGAATTAATCGAAGAAGACACCAGTATGCCACACTATAGCTCATTGCATGCTCAGTACAATGTCAGAAACCGAGCATAATTATGGTAGGATTATATTGGTTTCATTTGGTTCAGAATCCTTCAAGATGCTACTAATGGCGTTGCTTCTTTGTTGGACATTCCAAGGGTTCTCTCCGCATCCATTTCATCCATTTCATCGATTCATCCTTTCTCTTTCTGTCGTCATTTCCGCTTCACTTGTGGCAATAACGATGCATTGGGACGAAGATAGTCTTGTATGCACCAGCCTCCCAGTACAATAATGCAGAATATTGCATCAACTGCTATGGTTACATTTATGATTATAACATTGCTAAACATACTTTGTGTATATTTTCCTTGATCACTATGCATTTGTAGTTTTTTGTTTGATACACTACACTATATGCACAAAAACACACACACCCTCACACACCCTCTTGCACGCACATACACCAGGGAGTGTTCCAAGCTTCCTCTTCCAGCCTTGCCATTTGCACTTGGGTTGGGAACCATCGATACTGCAGCATTTTTCCTCTCTTGCTTTTTGAGAGGTCAGGCCCAAAATGTGTGGGCCAGACGCGGAGCTATTTACGAAGGTGATTCTCGCGCTGCTCGTAATATTTATCAAGTGGAGATTCCGAGTGTTGTATCGATTTCACCTTTTTCGAATTGGGTTCAAGTCCCCCGAGGACATTTGGGGGACTAACTTTGGGGACATTTGATTTGGGGGACATGTTATTATTATTATTTTGTTATCATTTTGCCTTCAACACGTTTTTATTTACAGATCTTGCTAGTTTATATTGCAAAATACTAATTTCTCTTTATTTACGATTTGCAGTAACTTTATTTTTAAGTATTGGATATAGTGCACCTATTATACTCAGCCGTAGATGGAACAGATATCTCTGACTGATATGGAGTGTAAGTAAGGATGTCTATCGATACTTATTCCACAAACCCATTTCGAGACAGTGATTTAAACCGACTTGGACACCTGGTGTTCAATTATGTAAAGTATTATGAAGTAAGCCAGTACGGCCAATATTACAGTCAATTGCCCAGAGCAGCATGCAAAATTCATTAATGTCTTCATAATATCAGCCGACAGACATATGCTGCTACTGCTGCCTGTAGCGCCACTATAGTCGCATTTTGAGATTCACTGGAGCATATAAAAGATGAAGATCGAATTCTAAGAAAAGGTGAAGTGTCTTGTGGGAGTTTTATATGGAATAAGGGTCCACATGCAGCATAAGATACAGGTCGCATGGATGCAATATAGATCTTGATGATCCATTAGCATGGGCCCCAAGGTTGTCTTTCAGTCGTAAACATGTTTTGACATCAATCACAAACAAACATTATGTATCAGTGGTTGAGATGACATTAACAGCGATCATATGAAATCATATAGGTCTGTATAAGCATACGTGCAATATAGCTACACATTCGGTTGCATGAGGTTGGCCCAAACCGCAGCTTAAGGCAATTGACAGTACCAATCATGTTTACCATTAAGAACTGTAACTGGTTCAATGCCCTTTGCCCAGCGTCCTATCGACCTTAATCCGACGTCATAGCTCGCTTCAGCGCGTCCTACAGTCAGGAGGAAAATCCAAGATTCTGATCATATTCTGATTTGCATCGCTACCTCGGTTGATCTCGACAGCATTTGGAATATGAAATCGAATGAGGGAAAAGCCTCCAACAAGATTGCATTCAGATGATGCAACAATGTCCTTGAAACAAGCTCCGTGTCAAGCGTATTTTTTTCAGAGATACGCAATCTGAACCCTCGTTGCTTTTGCACGTGATTTGGTGTACAATGTGAGTTCACGGTTTATGGTTTGTTCGTTTCCACCGCCATTGCAATCAAACTTGCAAACTCAGATTACATACTAAGGGTGTTATGCTATCTCTGATGTTTGTTTGAATACCCTTTGGCGCTATGGGGGTCATGTTTATAGGAGTCTGGGGTTCTCGTGCCGGATATGCAACAGACATGCGAGAAGAGAAGGCATCTGATAAATATATAACTTTCATGGCAGAATTACGAACTAGTCCTCATCAGGCCATTGACTTAATCTACAACAATAGAAGCGATGAACATTGGACCCACTCTCATCTAACACGTTTCCCGTACTGCGCTGCCCCCTAAAGAGAGCTGAATCTGTCTGATTATGTGTGAATAGTGTGTTGGACTGTGGTGTTCATCCATTGAAGTTGGCCAGGAATCACATTGGTTGGCTTTTGTCCCATTGCGAGGAGAATTGCTTGATTGGTTCGGCATACGGAACGACTTCCACAAGAGCTGTTTGTGAATGCACCCTAGTCACTCAAGGTCACGACTGGTCAGCCTGCGTCCATCTGAGGGGATCTCTGGTGGTCAGCGCGAATTGAATTCCTCGTCAGTTGAGCGGCAGACTCGCTGAAGGATCGGTTCTGCTTGTGGCAATCAGCAAAATGAAGCAGCATTTCCTCCGTTTCGGAGTAGCTCATCATGAAAAACAACCAAGACTCTATTTCTGGGATTACCACGCTCCATATTGAGTAATTGGGACGATGATTATGAGCATGAAATTGTCTAAACTAATTAACATTTGTATTATTGAAAATATAATGTTATACCTTCATTTAATGAATGTTCTCTTAATTTAGCTATGATGAAATTAAAGTGGCAATACAATATGCTTTCCAGTGCCCATACAACTTATCAACCCCAATGCTGTACATAAGTATCACCCTTCACACATGCGTATATATATTTATGTGTATCTCATTCGTACATGAGACATGAACACCTTATCACCACCAACCGCTATTATGTAATTGTTTGCGATCTCAATAAATATATTATCGAATTAAATCGATGCAAACGAAGATCGGTATATCAGCTATTGCATCCCATTGACACGCAAGCACCACAAACACCTCGCTATTGCCTGTCGATGTCGAAGAGAGGCGTCGACCTTGACACCCATTGCAGTTCCCCCTGGGGTCCAGAATACGCCCCTTGACGCCGCTTGTGCAAGCAAACTGCTGGCATTTTGATGCATGCTTGCGAGGTAGCAGGAATCACCCATTGCATAGCACGCCATCCTCGGTGCAGCAAATACTACACAATGATTCACGTTATTTTCTAAATAAATCTCTTAATAATAATACGCTGTTTAGTGGTGGAACCAATTTTTTAAAATATCATCAATATGGTGAATCTATCTCGTATAGGATTATTAACGTGTACGATGCGTTCATGTATGCACAGAGTACAAGTGTCGGCTTTAATCATTACCAGTTTTAATAGCATTTATATTTATTAGTTTCTTGGAAGAGGCCCATGCACACATTACTAAACAGAAGACCACTTCAAAGTGGCATGAGTGAAACGTTGCTCACAGCTTCGGTCTAATCACTACAATTAATACTTATCATTTATATCGAGAAATTCAAACATTTAACTATGCCACATACATATCATGTCAGAATCGAAATTTATGTACAAAGGCAAAGGACAAAAATATAAGTTCAGCCATTTCTGAGATATTACGATTCTGGGATATGCCTCGTGTTTTATAGTCCTTGACAAATCTAGCCAATCACAGCGCAATGTTCTCCGCCGCGGATATCGGCCGAATTGTTGTCACTGGCAACCATCAGCAGAATCCACCCAAGAGGGCCAGCGATGAACCGGAAGTGGAGACTGCGGTCATTGGAATCTAATTATGCTAATTATATGCTAATTAAGCTGATTGTTGTGGTCTCCTCATAAAAGGTTTCAATGTCTGTTTATTGTGTTTACGATGCCGTACTAGTGTATGAGATAATCGTACTTTATTGAGCAAACATAACTTTTATGCGAGATGTGACATTACCGTACTGCTCTCTCTCGAGAGAGAGAGGAGTCAGGCGTCAGCTACGAGCTTGCCCAGATATAAAATAATGGTCTCGGCTTAAGTATGCAGTAAACAACCAAGTGTAATGGCTGGGGATGCTCTGTACTTAGCCAGATCTCGGTAATGGGGGTGTAGAATTATTATAAACCATTCTTATGTCGAATGAATTAAGCACAAAGGCTCTCTATCAGAGAACCTCATTTGCAGATGGGGCAGATCAAAAAGACGCACATATCAAAGGATTATGCTGTATTAGGTCACTCTTATGGCTGAAAGAATTGCATTAGCCAATCAGAGATGATTCGTGTGTCAGATCACTGGTATTTCAACTAATCACAACTTCACACGTCAATCTGATTCGCGATAGCTTTCAGCCAATTAGCTGAGCCCTACACAGACGATAGAGAACTGTTTAAGCCAATCAGACTGTTGCCAGATCACGTTTCTGTCGTTAACATTGCAATAAGTTTTTAAACTATAAATATACGATGGGTCCCCCTCACTTGTCTTTTCACACATATTAAAAATTGAAACACCCACAAGCACATCAAAGACGATGTTAAAAGTGAATATGAAATTGAGTCCTTGTCTTTGTAGATGTAAATTACGTAATTGGTGGTTGCCTTGGAAACGGATGATTAGGAAAGGTGTCCTTTTTTAGTAGACAGAGCAGGATTGATAGAGGTTATTGTAATAGCAAGGGCGGTGTGGTATTATTTACAGGGCAATTGCTCCCTTCACGGGGGTTATCGATTCGGTCCTTGTCAACCCCAGTGGGCTTTCGCTGGTCGTCGTTTCAACTCGTTGGCTCATTATGAAGGTTGACGTCCGCAAATCATAGAAATAGCTCAGGTCAGAAGCCACTGAAACCAACGCCATCGTAGGTTGCCATAGTAATTGTGTTGCCGTGGCAACCGACTCACAGGTGTCCTTGAGTAACATGGGCAGATAGCTTCTTAAGGACGTTCGTACTTATTTCAGCGGAAGAAGACGGAACAGAACTGCGTGCCTTGATGGTCTCAATATTCATGCCATCATCAGGTATTGGTATTGGATGCCGCGAGTTATTTTTATAACCACAATAATACCATACATTAATCCAGGTAGTGAGCCGCGATGATGACATGTATATTTATATCTAGGCCTATATCGATATTCATATTTGCCAAATGTGCTCATTCCACAAACATTAGAGACTGGTTTCACCCTTCAGTGCAGGTTAGCTGCACAAGATTGTGTGGTCTGTAATACTGAGCAATGTGCATTATATCCTTGATATAAAGCCTCTCGGATGGATTGAAATTCTTAGTAAGGTGTAAACAGGAAAAGGTCTCGAAAATAATGGATACCATATCTGAAGATGAAGAATTCATGAATACGTTCGCAGAAAGCGACGATTGATCAAGGTGTGCGAATAGGGAATTGAAACAATAAGCCTCTGTGTTACAACACCGCACAACAACACATTAGAATGCATTTTAACTTAAGTTCAGAGCAATGATTATGAAATGGTGAACAATGACGACATACTTATATATGAAAGAAACAATGCATGTATATGAGCATCTGACTACTGAATACAGAGAAGGGCACTGATGCGCCGTGAAATTATCATATACGATGGCCATGCGTCGTGCACGACATCAACACATGATGAAGAAGGCACAGCATGCAATTCTAATGTCACCATTCATTGGAGAATTACATGTAACATCTCTGTTTCCATTATCACTCCCATTCATAGAGGAACACAATTACAATGAGTTGATGAGAATAGATGGCTCCGCAGGTACACTCCCACACATATGAATATTCATCTTCTATTTTTGGACCCAGCATCAATTTGAACTCAAGCTGATGCTTTCAATGCTTAAAGGATTTACTGTTATATTTGAGGAAGTTGATTGTTGTTTATTCTTATTGTGCCTATATAAGCTGAACTTAATCACACGTAATCTGCAGCTGTTCGATGATTGGTTGGATTTGTTAATGCGTGCATGGTGTGCATTGAAGTTAGGCTACATACAATGCAATTACACCGAATGACTAATACATTCTTGCCAGTATTGATGATTCGGTGATTAGTGGTTAGTTATGATATCATCTGATGTATGTATGGTGTATAACCTGCGGCCAACATGATTATGTTGATTATTTGTGCGTGGTAATTATTCCCTTAGGGGGGGGGGGTTCTGGTTGAGGATGAAACCGTCAATATTTTGTTGAAATTTGTGCGGCTGGATTTATGAGCCACATCGATTGCATGTTGACATATTTAATTGATTAGTAGTACGCTGATCAATATATTTTTGCATCATCTTATTTGAATACAATTGATATCGTGTGGCGATGTCAAAATGGTCGGGATCTGACTTAAACGTTAAATATATGATCAATCCCTATTGGTCTTGTGCAGTGATAAATCCAAGGCTAAGTCCGCCATTAACTTCATGGATTTATTTTGAGACAAAGATTTCAGGAAGCGTGCACTCGGCCCATTAGGTTGCCAAGAGGAGAAAGGGGACCGAATGGTTCTGAGGCAAAGCAATTGCACAAAAGAGGAGCGACTAGGTGACAGTGGTCGTTACCAAGCGAAATAGCTCCCATGCAAGACAACCATCTCTGCCCATTGCTTATTTCAGTCGACAGGGATCAATGTGAATAGCTGAAGGCTGATTGGATAATGGCCTCGTATCACAAGCCGTCTTCCCCGTGGGTGTGTGTAATGCACGCAGGGGGCTTCTTACTTTTCAGATTTACGTTACGATCGTCCCCTCGTGTGTCTATCGCTACGAGAGGACTGTCTATGAGGGAAGCCACGTGCTTCTGGGGGTCGGTGATGCCGTTCTCCGTTTGCCCTGGCAGCTGCCGTATGCTACGGAAGCAGACATCCCTTCATATAGCCAAGCAACAGCCATAGCTGTACCGCAGCGGCAGGGAAACCCTATTCACAAAGAGATTGAGAGATCGCATGAGTCTCTGAACGGACGGAAACGATTCGCATTGAAAGAGGCGACTGGGATGTGATTCCAATTTGTCCAAAAAGCGTTTGCTATGGACTCAAGCATTTTCGAACAGGGTGCAACCACAAGCATGCCTTGATTGAGTGGGATCACGTTGTATTGACTCGAGCAGAATCTCTCTTCGCCTTGATAATTATAGCACGGATGCAGTAACACTCTACTTGACAGTTGCCGCTTGGCAATAGTGCTTCACTGATCAATTATTAGTACCGCGGCATAAATGATTCGCTCTCATACGACTGATTACCTATCCCAACTCTTGAATTATTTATGACTGCTAAATATTAGAGAATGAAGTTTAAAGTGAGCAAAGGTGTCAATGAGTCATTCGATGAAACACCGATAACCACCAGCTCTTGTGAATATGAAACACTATTGGCTCCCGAGTACTTCGAAAGGGGCCACATGTACACGGCTACTTGGATTTCTATTGGCAGTTTTCAGCTAAGAGAAGTCTGCATGGGGCGATTGCTTATATATTCATGGGCTGTGTGTGGTCAAGTTACGTTGTTAGCCTCGAGGCTATGTACCATATCGTTATGATGATGCTATCCTAAGATGTGTTATTTGGTACTGCTCATGGTTACTTATCAATTAAAAGCAAGGGACCTTTGTTGACATCAACAGTTGAACTTGTGTAAGTTTTGTTGCACGTTGTTCAACAAAACATGGACCTTAATTCAAATTAGAATGTCCAAATTGTGATTCGATTTGTGGCAAATTTCTATCTCGCACGGCAATGTGAAATACAACACCGACCAATAATAGCGCATGAAGACCTTGCTTGGTCTGCGCCATGGAAACCCGTGTCTATTCGGATGGCAGTGCTCCTTTAAAGGACGTCGTTTGCGCCAATCGGGATGAAACCGTGGGAACTGTTTGGTCTTTTAACAACTTTCTGCGGAATCAAGGATCTGTTTCATAGCAGTATTGGCACAAGTCAGGAAGAATCATTACGGACACCAGTGAACGCGAGATCAGACATGGGGTAGAATTGGAGCAGAATAATGTGATTAGTTGTAATTTTGAGTGGAATAAACGCAGAATGGCGCCAATAGGTTTCCAGATTTGCTTTTAAAACAACCTTTATGAACTCGCTGGTATAATATAATGATTATTATAACTTTTTCCCCAATCGAGTGATGTATACCTGTTAAAGGATGAAGCAAAACACAAAATACACAAATAACAGAACTATTGCAGAATGCAGATTCCATCGGAAACTGAATCATCTTCAACAAACTTCCACTCAGATGCCACGAATCCATAGCACAAGAAAACTATACAGCTGGCGAGAGATTTGGCTGGATAACTCTCCCATCGGTACTCAGTGTTAAACTACTGAGTTTCTCAAAAGTCCTAGTTCATTAATAATATCTTGTTGCGAATGCAAACAGTGCAATCCCGCTTCTGTAAATGGATATCCAATTAAATCGAATAACCCAAATAAGTAAGATTACATTTTTATGTATTTATTGCTTCATTGAATGAGGCATTATAGCACTTATTTACAATTACAAACACAACTCTCACGGTATAGCACCACAACCAAAGAGCACAATTGGAATCATTTAATGTTTCAGCCCAGGGTGTCTTATTGATAATGCATTGCATCCGCCTCTATCTGAGACATTTGTGATTCACCCCGAGAGGGCATGCTCAGCAATTCCCAGATTGAGACCTCCACACATTAGGCTAACCCTGCAGCACCTCCCCCTAACCCTATGACCTCCCTTGACCACGTGACTACCAATACCATGTGACCCTTGAAGTATAGCGTAGCAGGCGCCTGTTCGTTTCTGTCCTTGAGTGTATCCTGTAGAACCGAAGGCAGCTGCTCCAGTCCAAAAATCATTACTGACTTTGTCCCGCGAGAATCCACGGTGCTTCCACAGCAGAGCCTTATGAGTGTCTCGCTTATGGTGACAGCGGCGTATTAACCCCGTTGCTATGTCACCCTACCCACTATTATTATTGCACTCCGTGTGAACTCGTATGTAAGTCATTCAGTGACATGTGCTGAACCATAAGCAAGTGGTACCAACGAGTACAAATAGTCCCAACAACCACATAATGGCTACCATCATCTTAGTAAGATTACAACCACTCCTAGCTACATCTTACTGGGTGCAAAGAGGCAAACGTTTCCACCTTGTGCAATGATCAAGAAAAGAACCACCCCAGAATGTGTAAGCCATTAATCTTCTGCCTTGAGCACTTCGTGCGTCCCTCTGTTTGTTTTCTCTTGCCCTGATAACCAGGTGTGTCTTTCGCCAGGTGAAAATGAAGCCATTCCAGCACAAGCCAAACCTATGGCGAAAGACACCGTCTCCTTTACCTGCTGGAACTTCACTGAAGATCTTCACGGAGGCGAATTCTACAGCCCCAACTACCCAAGGAACTATCGCAATCGAACAGACTGCATACAGGTTCTCGTAGGTTGGTATCAAACCATGAATGACCAAGTTACCGATCTATGCTTTTTTCTGTTTGCTCTCTGTTTTTCTGGATAATGTTATGTTGCTCTATTTTAATGGGATAAACATGAAGTGAGCTGTTTATTTTACCTGTGAGAAGCTGTTTTGATGTTTTCTGCTTCTCTTGAACATCAGAGAGAGGAGAGAGAGAGGGAGAACATCTCTCTGTGTGTCTTAATTACCTCTTCTTTTTTATTCGGAAAACGCTCCATGAGGTTGAGCAAACAAACATCTTTTGATTGGTTCTCCAGACCCCCCCCCTGCGAATCCGGTATAATTTTGTTCTGATAGCAATCACCGGATATTAAATGTCAGCTTCGAAAACGAGGTCAATTACGCTAAGGGTGAATTTGACAAGAAAATGTAAATTTGGCGACGTATGTGCACAGGTAGTTCTATATTGATTGGCTGTGTGCTCACCTCTGATTGATTAATAATTTGGTCATAAAAAAATTGGTATTCAATTGATTTGGCTTTGTTCATTGCATCTGCCATCAACTTATTCACGAGTTCTGAATTTCTGATCAGGCAGTTCAGTGATGTGTTATGTAAGATATTATCCATGATATCTGAAATATTATGGATATATGTTCTACTGATGTGAAAATAATAATACTTACCTCTGATATATCGTCTGGAACTGATGGTCTGTTAACATCCCCGGAATGAACAATAATATTTGAAACCGCATTGATGAGATTATGTAATCTACCACCAAGAGGGCATTGACCTATAATATTTGGATTAGAAGCCATCAAATAGTTGGATTGACATGGGAATTAATTTATGTTACGCAATATGAAGTGTGCATTGTGCCATCGTCAGCGCCGTAGGAGCAAGCACTTTCCTTCCAATGAAGGCAATGTAACAAGCATTACATAATCGTTAATATTCCTTGGATAACATCAGAATCAGAGTGGACCAATTGGTGATGATGCACTGCCTGAGATAATATTTTTGGATCGGATTTGTGGAGCTAAAACATTTCCCGCGAGTGCCCGGAAATGGGAAATGACTCACGTCAATAATGCAGATCAATTGCGGACAATAAGTGTGAATGTTACGGGATACTCCATGTGTAAATGTCGTGCGAGTCAGCTGATAATTGCCCACATGGATAATGGATGCAGCAGGTAATTTCGCTTGCTTGTTGAATAATTATGTAAGCAGATCATTAGGGGTGGCAATGAATTGTATGAATAATGGTGCCACGGATAAAGTGATACAATTCAAGAAATGCAGTAAAGTCAATGACATTACTATCCGACAACACAACTGCAATTGATAGCAGAAATCGTACTTTAAACAAAATCAATGTGTTTCCAATGAAATGATTTAAAATACAGAATTAAACAACGTTTAACTGCTAGCATATGCACCCAAAGACAAAAAAAAAAACCCTCTTTCTTCTATGTGCGATTTGTTCGATTGGGAAAATGTTGTAAATGCATTCTCCGTTTGACCTCAGTCTTTCAGCCTCTTCAACGTTCCCAATTGATTGATTTTCCTGTGGCTTTCCCTTCGTGAGTGAATTTCCTCCTTGAGGGGACGATCTCTCTGCACCTACCGACTGTTATCTTTCTCCTGTTATCTGCGAGATAACACACAGGAACGCAGCCTTGAATGATGAATGATGAAATTCATCCACGAAACAGATTAAAGATTGAGAGACTGGCTGCGATGCCAAGAATGGCAACCACTTTTTATGTCTTCTGACTCTTATTTTGTCTGGCAAAGTTCATTTTGTTCGTCATAATTTACATGTATTTGTATAATTAATGGTTTGAGGCGGTTAATGTACAGGTCATACTGGTAGAACACCTTGGTTCAATATAGTACTTTAATAATTATATGTGTATTGGATTATAGGTTAATCAAATATGATATTGATATAAATTATCAGGAGGAATAAAAACCATTATACAGACGCTTTCTGTGGTTGCATTTCAGCCCCTCCGCGACATCACATTCGCCTGGATTTCCGTGAAGTCTTTCACATAGAATATTCTGAGAGGTGTAAGCATGATTATTTGGAGGTTCGAGACGGTCCCTTTGGATACTCGAAGCTCCTCTGGAAAACCTGCGGAACCCGATTTCCCCAGGTCACAAAATCAACCTCAAGGTAAAGTTAATGTCGAATCATCAATCATGATTTGACACCAGCTCAAATGTATAAAATCCAGTATAAATTCGGTAGCATTGACAGAATGACAGTGTTATGATTTTATACCCTCTTTATGATGAGTTCTAATTAAAAGTATGAAAATACTAATTATAATTATAATTATACTCACAATAAGTGTTAATTAACCTACGGTGCAAAGTACTTTGATCTGCAGTCAGTTGTAGTATGACAATTTCAATACTTTTGTCTAATCATTATGATTTGTCAAAACCGGCGATTTTTATTTTCTTATCAACTATGAAACGACATTTCCACCTTCCAGGTACCTCTGGGTTCGATTCACTTCGGATGATTCCATTGAGTATCAGGGCTTCCATGCAATTTACGACTTCTACAAACCATCGACAATCGGTAAGACTATATTTTCACCTGACAATACCTTTGATTCCCTTTTTATTCCTCTATTTTCTCAATAAAACTTGTATTTGTGTGCTTTTCTTCAACTTCTCTTTCTCTTTCTCACAGCTGGAGCGAATAGTTCGGCGGAGTACCAGGACTGTAAGTACCTTCAGTGTCGCCAGTGGCTTCAGTCAATCAGGACGTGCTCATTCCGTTCTCTGTCTGGCTTTACGTTGCATGTGTTCATCTCGCGACTTGTTAATCTGATAAGAAATTGTTTATTCTTGAATGAAGCAGTGTTTATTCCGTTGCATTATCAGACATGTTTTTGTTGAACGAAAAAAAAAAAGCACAGAATTATTATTATCATTTTATACATTTAACTTTTCTTGCACTGCAATTGAGATATGCTGCAATTTCTACCACGTCACTATTTAATATTGTTCATTCTAATAATCACGATCAATCACACGATAGACTATAGACACAAATTGAAAGAAGCCGAAGGCGTATCATTTGTACGATGCCAATAAACTCAACATTCCTGAATTAGGATATTCCTAGTTTCTGTTACGCGTTTGTCTTTTGGGATGTAACAATTTCTCATTCACAAACCAAACTAAATGAGCTATGTTTGATGTTGTATGTTGTATGTCAGTGTTATTTGTGAATGTCATACATATATTATATCATAATGTTCCATTTAACTGTTGTGTATCAGGCCTGAATGATCTGGAGTGTTCCCTGTGGCTGGACGAAGGTAATTTATTTGCATGAAGTACAATTCACTAGTACGTTATGGCACGATCCCTGCATGGAATATAGATCAGTATTGCTCACTAAATACCCCAATGTGAAAAAGAAATTGATAATTAGAATACTGATTACCAATTCATTAAAGTGAAACTTTTTATCATAGTTTTTGAAAATTATGCATGTCATTCTCCGATTTTTTTCAAAATCATTACCAAATGCTTAATTAACATTCATGCATGTGTACTGTTGCCAAATACTTAAAAAAAAAAAATTGAAATTTGAAATCTTTGACATTTTTAACTTAAGAAATACATTTTCGGCCGATCATTAATTCAAGATCACGACATCTTCGTACTAAACACTGAGTGCATGAGAAAACAAATCACCATTTATGATTCCAGTGAATAGTATTTCATCATCATTGATTAATTAATTTATTTATTATGTCATCTTCACAGTGTGCACCATTGATGTGGATGTCAGTTCCCACGATGGAAGCGTATCTCATTTGCAAGTTCCGACTCCCTTCCTCGAAAGATCAAATATCACATCGCAGCCCATCGATTGCACGTGGTCTTTCAGAGCTCCCCGCGAACACCGGGTGCGTTGTCGTGGCTTTTTTTTTTTTTTTATTATTGTGAGGGTTAGATTCATGGTTTACCTTAATTCTTTATTTTTTTCTCTCTCTATCTTGGTGGGTTTATGTAACCTCGGAATTCTGAAACAACTAAGGTTTATATGTGGTCTGAGGAAGTAATCAGGATGCTGGAATTCTCGATTGTAGTCACTGAGCTAATGCGCGCTTGACCACATGAAAGATTGGTGGCAGTACACAGCTATAGCTCACGATGATCGGTATTCTCATTCGCAAAGGCAAGAGAGCTTTAACCAGGCCAAAGCATTGGATTTGCTAGACGATCAACTAAGTAGCTTCAATCAGGTACTATGCAACCCATGCATAGTACAGCGGTGGCTACAATTGAGAATTCTGGCATAAGTGTCTTACCTAAGGACGCAAGGAAGGTCTCTGGCTTCCTTTGCAGCGCCAAGCCCAATCGAGGCGACCACGGCTACCACTTCTCAATAATATCTAATAATTATCTGCTTGTAGCATATGTATGAACAATTGTATATTCGCTCCAGTTTTTCAGACTTCGATTCCATAAATTATTGTTGAAATTTTATTCCAGATATGGATACAATGGTCGACTTACATTATGACAAAGCAGAATAATTGTGACAGTAGCTTCATAGAAATCTATGAAAGAACGACATCGATTAGCGACAAAAGCAAAGGTTTCTGTGGGGAAGTCGCCAAAGACGCCAGATCTTCGAGTAACATCGTGTATCTCCGGATGTTTGGCAAAAGTACAAAAGTTCTTCCAAAATTTGAAGCTATATTCACTGTCTTCACACTCGGTGCGTATTCAACGTAATGATATCTTCTCAATGGTTGATTTCTGTAAAATTTTCAGGTCCTTGCGCCGAAAATCTGTTCTCGTGTCAGGACGGTTTTTGTATAAACAGAACTCTACTTTGCAACTTGAGGAATAACTGCAATAGCGGTTTGGACGAAAGCTCGGCGACCCACTGCATTGTCGAGGCACCTGAACGTAAGGCAACTTTATTATTCACGTATTCACCTATTAGTGCGGGCCACCGCTGAAGCTTAATATTTCTTACTTTCCGTGCTCTTTATTTTGTTACCTTCCACAGCAACAACCAAGAGTGGTGAGCCAAAGCGCACACGCAATCACACAATCATTCTGGGCATCGTGGGAGGTCTACTAATCACCACTATTGTCATGTCAATAGCAGTCACGTGTTGGCAGCGACGCAAAGAACACAATCTTCTGCAATCCGCCCTGAAGCAGGAGAAGCGACATGCCGCTGAAGTTGAAATGGCCAACCTTCTGAACAGGACACCTCGACGCGACGCTGCTCCACGGATGCCCGTGGGCACCTCCATCATGAACTCAACCATCTTGACCATCCTCCGGCCCAGACGGTCATCCCAACGTCCAACACGTTGCCCCGTATAAACAACCACGCGGTTCCCACGCAGAAGCAGAATGGCGGAACCCAAAGAAGGAGCTCAGATTTCGATGTTCTGGATGATCGTAATTCGACCTACAAGCGATATTTGGATGTCACTGAATATAACGATGTTGAAATCGACGTTTTCGCTCGTGGGCCGATCCGCGCTGATGTCGTTGTGGAGAGGAATCCACGCAAGAAGTCTGATGGAACGGTCACTCGCGTGAAGCAAGCCCCAATGTATGTTAAACAAATGATGCCCCAAGCAAACGGGAAAGAGAGATCGCCCAGTCCTCGCCCTGACATTGTTGGTGAAGAGAAATTTGTGTATCCAACAATTGTTCAAGATCATCTACATTCGTACAAGAGGCCCCCAGTACGCCAAAGATCAGCTGACAATCTTCTGATGAACCGTAGTGATATCTGGAAGCCTCGTTCTCCTGATCTCGGTGATAGTCGGCCGCGAAAGTCGAACAGCAATAGCAGGGAGGCTGTTGTTGAGCAGAGACGAGCCCGCAGTGGACCCGGGTCGCCTGTGAACGGACCCTTGCCCGAGACATACATTGGGCCGGCTAGGGATGACGTGCGCAGAGCTTCTCCCAGTAAGAGTAACCACGTCTACCCAACCATGCCGCCGGATCGTTCACCAAGGATAATCCGGCATTATCCTGGAAGTCCAACTCAGCAACGTTCGTATGTTCCTATACAACCTCCTCTCCCTGTAATTCCCGCGTATGAATACTCGAAACCCGAACCTACGCCTTTGTTGGAGCGCAGTTCATCCCAGAAATCCAGAAAATCGCCTAGAGCTCCTCGCAAGACGACCTCCCCACGGAGTCAGCGGCGGATTGTTGAGTCTTCCAAATCTCCTGATATGTTTTATACTCGCCCCAACCTCCAGCCGTCTTCAACTGGACGAAGGTCTTATCAAGTATGATAACGCTCTCAGCTGCGCATTAGCCTTTTTTACGTTAGGTTTTCATAACGCTGTGTTTCAGTGGTTAAAACTATTTATGGACTTTCTTCTATGGTTAAAGCAAGTTAAAGCAAATCTCCACACTGTCACCTTTATATCCAATGAATAGGAATAAAAATTACCACTCGATTTGAGAATATCCTTCAAAATTACCCACTATTTTAGAAAACTTGCTTATGTTTGTTTTAACTCTATGACAAGCGATTGATGATGACGCTCATTCTAATTTGCCATTGTCTTCTTTTAAAAGGTTACATAGATACGTTTTGTTCTTTTTTTTTTCTTGCTGATTTACCCCCCCCCCCCCCCCCCAAAAAAAAAAAATGATCTCTGGTTTTATATTGGTGCAAATGATAATTTTTCTCTAGTTCTGGGGCCTTGTCTACAGCAATCTTTCTCTTGATCATTGCAATGCAGTGTCATTCTATATCATGAAATGCATGCTCCCTTGTTTGATTGAAACCCTGTTTGCTGTGACTATGAATTTATGAATGCTCCCTGGCAGGCGGATTACTGTCTTCAGTATGTGATCATCATCATCATCAATGGTGTTAAATAATCTCGCAATATATAACTATAACTATGCGCTCTTGAATAGTGATTAAAGTTGTTAATAAAAGCACGTGTTTTGCCTTCTTGTCATCCTTGTGAAACATGTGTGATTCGTATAAAATTTATACGAATCACACATGGGACTTGCAATTGTAAATGTTATAATTGTATACTTATTACGATTATATACAAATGTCAACCCAATGCGTACGCCTGTTCCCCATCAATGCCAATTATGCGTAGCTGGTCTCACGGACAGTGTGTTATGATTTGCTATCAGGTCCAAACAAGCAATGTAGTGCAAAGATGCATTTTGTGAGCTGTACGTTGAACGTTATGATTATCGATTTCTCGTGCGCAGATTCCATATTCGGTGATTTCAGCTTTAAGCATTATACAGGGTGGACCGTAAAGTCTCTACAAGCTTTAACTTTAGAGGAAAATAGTGTTTATTACTTAAAGAGCTCTCAATATCCGTCATGGAATGCGCCTGTGGGAGCCCATAATTTTTATTATTATAATATGTCATATTTTGAGTATTCTGTTTATTTTTATACCTTGTTAAAGGCAAAATAAATGCATATAGGTCTATCTTCACAATTGTTATTGAATAGCTCTACTCTGAAGGCCAAAAATGTTGCGAAATAAATTATTAGTTAGTTCAACATGCTCGACAAACGAGCTTTCCAGTAGACAATTATGAAACCCTGGTTATCTTAAGTATTCACAGGAACAGTAGACAATTATGAAACCGTGGTTATCTTAAGTACTCACATGAACAGTAGACAATAGTGATTCATGGAATGGACACGGTTCTGAATGAACACAGAAGCCTTGAGGCATTGCCGAACAAATTAGGTTTAAACGAGAGCGACCCAAAAGCCTACTGAATCGAGCAATGCAACCTGGAACCATTGTCGGCCAAATGGTGTGTAATGTCTCAACCATTCGTCGCCAGCGAGTCGCAAACCCCGTCTACCAATCAACTTGACCAATCGTTCTCGACCAAAAGTGATGGTAGAGAGACAAGATCACCAAATCCAGAGAGCACACATCCAGGACAGGTTTGAAGCAGCACGTGAAACAAGAGACGACCCACCGGTTCCCAATCAAGTAATATCTTCAAGGACAGTTCGACGACAGCTTCAGGACAGGTTATAGAGATATGGGATCCCTTACGGAGGCCCAATTATTTATTGTGAATCCTGAGAGAAGTCATCGTCGTCTCCAGTGGAAATGATCGCTCCAGAGATGAACCCTTCAGATATGGATTAATGTTCTTTTCATAGACAAATGCTAGGTTTGCCTGGATTGGTCAGAACGGTTTCGAGATTGCAGCATCCAGATGCAGGACAGATGAAGTGGAGCTGGCATCATGCAGCCGCCTAATGTATCATGCCCCAAAGCGACTTCATAATCCCAAATTGAACCCCTCCTTATTGCCCAGTGGGAGCTGTGCTGGGTGCTGAAGATCACATTATGCTAGCTTGTTACAGGCATAAACATCGCTTTGAGTTTAAAAACTTGCTGTTGCTTCAAATGCTGATGTGAGATATTAATTGGAAAAAGATCAAAGGTGAGGTCAATCGTTAAAGATTGGCCCAGGATTAAGAACATATACCCATGTGACACCATCACCAGCTGTACGAACAAACAAAAAACGCCACCAAAACAGATGTCTTAATATCTGTATTTCATATCATAATCATATACAATATAATTAATAAAATATCAATAAAATACACGGAATGAAAAGACAATAAATATTAATCTGCAGATATATGGATATGAACAATAATATTGTGATTACACTATCAAAAAAAAGGTAGTTTGCAAATAAATTGAAATCATGTTTAAAAAAAAAAAAACGTTTATTATATATATCACGAACATATAAATTATAGTCTTTATTAAACCGTACACTAATGACCCTAATTGACCCCTAATTGGAGACGAGCTTTTTCTTGTTAGTATGCTAGATCATCGCTTTTGAAAGGGGTTCATTGAGTGTCCCCCAACTTACTACCAAACCTTCCTCTCATTCTCCTCCTCAGATTCCGGTTTTGACAAACCAAAAACGCTCAAAGTTTGCACAAGTTAATAATATTTTATTAAAATTGGCCTCGGTTTTACCAATTACTCACATTGCAGTATGAATTTTATGTATGATAAACGTTTATTTTATATTTCGTGCGAAACTGTGGGCTGTTCACATATGGGAAAGAGTATGAACATTGTTTCACAATGGGGAGATAGACTGATCTGTATAATATATATAGACCATATTATGAATGTGGTAATTTTCTAATTCGGAAAGTTAAAGGAGAAAAAAATAAAAACCATCTCTCTTCGTTCCGTGTCATTAGGAAACTAGAATTGAGAAGAAAAAAAAACAAAAGAACAAACACACACGCACAAACACCCCCTCCGACACACACACACACACACACACACACACACACACACACACACACACACACACACACACACACACACACACACACACACACACACACACAGAAAACAACACGAATAATTAATTGCTGTGGTATAAATAGGTTCAAAACATAAATCGAGATAAGTAAAATTTTGATTTTTTTTTTTTTTTTTTTTTTTTTTAGTTAACATTGAAGAGTTGCACAAAAAAAGAGAGGTTAGATTATTAATATTAAGTGGAATTTGGTAGTGAAGGCATCTTTGTCTGAGGGTTGTACGGCAGAGGAATTTTGAATTTTGTACAGACGAGAATTTTGGAAAAAGCTAGTAACACAAGAATTGGTCGATTTTGTAGCACAGCGGGGTTTCCAGCTTCGAAGATCGGTGTTACATAAGCAAATTTAACTTCGTCTGGAACTGAACTATTTTCAAATATAAGATTAATAATGTAGACAAAGGGGTGTGATATTTGATGTGCGATTCCTTTTATGATATTTCGTTTCAGTGTATCTTGGCCAGCGGATGCAGTTTGGTTTAGTTAGCCGATAGCTTGTATAATGTCAATATTAGTCACAGGTGTGAGGAAAATTGAGTTAAGGTAAAATCCCGAAGAAAATCTTGTGGTTTTGATGTGACGTTTGGAATTTCGGTTGGGCCCTACATTTATAAAGTACTTGTTGAAAGGCCCAGATAATCTGTTTGTTGCTACAGAGTCTATTACTAATCAAGAACTCGTTATCCAATGAGTCTTTCTTTTTCGAACCTATGACCTCTTTCAGTGTCTTCCATATATTTATAATGTTATTTCTATTTTCGGTAATTAAGATCTGGTTATATTCACACTTTGCTTGAGCTAATATGTCACGTAACCTATTTATATATATAAAAATCTTTATTCATACACGCATGTAATACAGTGGTGTAATAAAAAAGAAATGGAGGAAAAAAAAAAGCAACCAACTTTTAGTACTAGTATTCATTCACTAGAAACATGGCCGCTTCAATATTCTAAATTGCATGGCATATACATAAGCTAATTCTTTATTTCGTTTGAGTATAATAACAATAATGTATATATCCAGTATAAATAGATTGTGCAAGATTAAAGAATGCCTTTATATACCACCCACCTATATACGGCTCATGATTCATAAAGAAAAAAAATTGACCTCGATTGGTGTAATTAAATTATACTCCTCTTCTACGGGATACATTAATTAATACGAGGTAGAGCAATTTGTTCATTCCTGAGTAATATTGAGATGCGTTTCGTCGACCTAATTATTCACCGCGGTTGTCCCTGCAACGGACGACTGTTGCCTGGCGCCACCTTGTGTGTTCGTCAGAGAAGGTTCGGGAACTTTCTTTGTGATACACCTGCAGAAGAGATTCAGGAAACCAGCGCGAAAACTTTCGTTATATTTAAAGTAGGTGACGAAGTTGTATGAGGCCGAGAAGATGGTTAAACACAGCCGGAATTTGTTGAGCAGACTGTCAGCTTCAGAGGAGTCATCTTTTCCACGGATTTTCTGTAGAATAATAATAAAAAAAAACTTTAGATCAACACACCAAAATATGTGTGTTTGCCATATATGTTTATAGCCACTGAATTCGCTGTTTTTCTTATGATGCAAATGTGAATATTGTCACCGGAGTCCCCCCCCCCCAAACCCAGGAATAGGGCGCTCATTGTTAGATCCAGACACCACATATGTAGGCCGCAGTCTCAAGTCAAAGGCACACCGTCATAATTAATTTTGTATCACAGAGGGATCGTTGGATGTGGCTTCAATGCGCGATGTGGCTGCTTCTTGCTTCAAAGCCCTTTGAAATAATATCCAGATGGATTTGTGTGATGTATATATATAGATTTCTCGCAGTATCTACGCAATTGAATCGGCTTTTGCGAAACCGATTTTTAAAGAGCATACTTCTGTCCCTGTTCTTAATTATTAATTAATTAATTAATTAATTATTAATTATTAATTTTGTATCACAGAGGGATCGTTGGATGTGGCTTCAATGCGCGATGTGGCTGCTTCTTGCTTCAAAGCCCTTTGAAATAATATCCAGATGGATTTGTGTGATGTATATATATAGATTTCTCGCAGTATCTACGCAATTGAATCGGCTTTTGCGAAACCGATTTTTAAAGAGCATACTTCTGTCCCTGTTCTTAATTATTAATTAATTAATTAATTAATTATTAATTATTGATTTCAATTTCCAGGAGTGAAACAAACTTTGGACTGTTGTGAATTGCAAAAACCCTAGACCTGGTTGCCCCGAAATAAGATATACCAATGTGAGATGTTCTCTATA
>KB306612.1:0-26097 GCA_000328365.1 Capitella teleta | reverse complement strand
TGCGAGGATCTCGTAAATTACAGCCCGTCGCGGATCACCGAAGAAGCTGACAGCCGCTAAAAGATTCAAGTCAACAGAATAAATGTTCCTTTGTCTATTAGTTTGTCATATGGCCATTGGCTACATACTAGTACATTTGTCAGGAACAAATAAAAGAATCTGACTACTGAATATTATTGAATATTATTCAGTAGTCAGATTTTTATTTTTTATTTTTTTCCTGCCGCTTTACTAACTTTTCATTCTGCATTTTGGGTTCTCAGAAATGCTCAAAAGCCCTATTTATTTTGGTATCACCGATTTGAAACTTTTCCCGTAGAAGCATACCCCCGGACCCCGTAGCTTCTGGTGCCTTCTGCAACATTTTGCTGGTGCAATATATATATTTAGAGTTTTTCTTCGAAAGTCCATCAGACCCATGAGCCTGTTTCAGTGCTTGCGGCGCAGACACGCATATTTTCCCGGAAAATCGGCGGCCGACATCGCTCGAGTGCACGACTGCCTCTCTACAAAAGCGAGTTTTATCACATCAACACACTCTCACAGTTGAAAAGTATGCAATTATTATAAATTTATAATTAATTAAACTTACTGCAACTCGTCTTCACTTCCACACTCAAGATTCAAGGGTAGGCCTACATAATCCTTAATTTAGTTGAAAAAAATGAGATGCCAAGCCAAGGTGTAAATCTCGTCCGATTCACGAGTGTTAGTAATCCATTAATTTAATCCAGTATACTGTCTCGGTGATTATTGTAAATGCACCATCCTGACAACACGGAAATCTGGAGCTTCAAATTATTATTGAAGCATTCCTTTCAATACAGTTCAACAGAATGACCCCATTTTGTCATTCGGTGCAATACCGATTGTACACAAAATAAATTCTGAAAAAGGTGCTCTGTCAAAGCCGACAGTGGAAAATCGCAGTTCTATGAAAGCGTTCGGTGGACTTCACCCCCACCTCTCCCTTCTCGTGTGCGATGAAAACAGAGAAATATCGTTCAAATTAACGTTAGGCCAATTACTAGCTTTTCATTGTCTGCTTGATTTGTTTACATGTATATTTCTGTGTTTTACTTTTATTTTATTTTTCGGTGTCGGCTTATCAACCTTTTTTTTTCTTTTTTTAATGCCAAAACTAGTATTATTTAAGATTTTAAGAGTATTTTTTTATTATTTTCTTTATTAAGCTTCATGCATGCAAAAATAATATGTACAATAATAAGAATGCCTGCAAAAACATGGCCGAACAGGAAAACCTATAAGAACTTCCAGCTTAAAAAGAAAAAAGAAAAAAAAAATACAATGGCAACAAAAAATATGTGTAAAGGAAATTAGGGTAAAATCAAGTATGGTAAAACCCATTGCATCTACAGGTAGAAGTCCACGTGCATGAGTTATTGACATCATGAAAACACATTTTATTCGAATAAAACGATAATAGTTTTGATTTAAGAGTGAACACAAAACACAAATGAGCCGAGTGAGTCAATAAACTTCTTGGAATGTCGGCCTAAATTTCCTGATTTTAGTAGGAAATACTGGACAGAATGCAATTCTGAATAGTGTGGCGTTTTGAACATAGACGATTTCAATACAGGATTTTTAGCGTGTCTGCCAATTCCCACAGGTTTTGACACCAGAAAAATTTCCAGTTTTTAACCCATAATTACCATCAGCGGAGATCTAAGATCACCGCCGACGAATAAGCGAACAGGAGACGTACTTTAGCTCCGCGTACTTTAGCAGAATCGAAAGGTGGGGGGTGGGGGTAGAAGTTATAACCGTTTCCAGCCACCTTTTGGCAAAACAATCGGGAAAAATCCTGTCTCAGACAATCTTATGCGCGCAACCCCCATAAGCTGTTGCCATGGAAACGCGAGTGTTTTCAATTTCACTGAAGTGCAATGTCAGTGGAGGTTTCTATTGCAGTGTAGTGATGTTATTTTCGTAGCGGACAGGTATAACGAACTTGACGAGGAAATAATTGAAAGAATTGAAAAAAAAAAAAAAAAAAAAAAAAAAAATTCTTGCGTGGTACAGAGAGCCATAAATAAACAATACTTAATTTTCATTAGCCGGTACACTATAATTTCAGCGTCAGTACATCATGATATTTATGTGAACTTTCTTGGCACGTTGGCTGCTAACTTGCTATAACAAAAACTAAACGCAGCCTACACTAATAACCTTCGGATAGACCGCAAATCACTTCACATTTGGAAGTAAGTCGAGAGAGCTTATAGAGCATCATATCTATGCGGACGACACACAACTTTACATTGCTTTCTCTCTCAAGGCACCCTCGTCCGTATCATCTGCTGTCGCCACCATCGAAACTGCTCTGACAGACATTAAGACCTGGATGGATGCTCAGTTCCTGAAATTAAACGAACATAACACTGAAATCCTCATCATCCGTCGTCCATCATTGTGCTCGTCACCGTCGATCATCTCCTCCATCGCCATCTGAGACTGTGACGTCACCTACAGCTCCACCTTAAGAGACCTCGGTGTTGTCTTTTGCACAAGTTTGCCGTTAGTATTTGCAAAGGCGCTTACTTCCACCTTCGCTCCATCTGGAAGGTGCGAAAGTTTCTAACAACAGCAGCAACCCGTGCTTTAGTCCAGGCTCGTGTGACATCTCGCCTAGATACTGCAACTCCCTCTTCTGCAGACTCCCACTTAACACCAGAAACAAGCTACAACTGGTGTAGAATGCAGCAGCGCGTGTCATTACAAGGACTAAAAAATCGGAGCACATGACGCCAGTGCTGAAAGACCTCCATTGGCTGCTAATTGAGCACCGTGTTAAATACAAAATTCAACTTTTGACCTTCAAAATTATAAATGGCTTGGCCCCTCCATATCTTCAGGATCACATCAAAATTTACACCCCGAGCCGGTCACTCTGCTCATCGCATGATTGCCTATTAACACGTACGACTTTTAATCTACAAATTGTCGGTGGTCGTTCTTTTAAACATTCAGCTCCACTTTTATGAAACCAACTTCCAAAATTTATCCGCCCATCCGATTCACTCGAATCTTTTAAAACGCTTTTAAAAACATATCATTTTAAAAATGCCTATCTGACTGTTTAAGTGTTTAACTTACAGTATTAATTTTACCTTTCTATCTTTTTTTCTGTTGTTTTTTGTTTTTTTCTCGTTTATTTAGCTTTTATCATTTCATAATTTTTTACCTCTTTATTTTCGTTTCTTCATTTTTTATGTAATGTTTCACTTTATACCAATTGTAACACGCCTTCGAACAACGCCAGTTGCAGAAGGCGTGGAATAAATGTGAATAAATAAATAAACAAATAAAATAAATAAATCGAAATCGAAATCGAACATCCACCTGAAGTGCTCATTAGATTCTGGCATTATGTTATGTAACTGATGACATCACTATCTGACTCCATCCTCACTAATTGGCGAGATCATTATTTTCATAGATAGATATGAAACAGCTGAGTGCTGTATTCATCGCACGAAACTATGCAAATTCAGCTGAGCGATTGCCCCTGTCGATGTCATGCAGACATGTGATGGTTTTTGTTTGATTGAGACCTTGACCTAGATAAATGTATGTCGGATGCCATGTCAGTCCTTTACTCTGTGTTGGTATGCATTTATGCCTCATGATAGTTTCCTTTGAGTGTTGGGTTTGTTCATTTCAGACTGAATGTTTATCAGTAGTATAGCACCACCACATATCCATCAACATCGGACTTATCTCACTTCCTACTCACGTTGATATGACTATACCAATGTATCTTTATCCTGTATAAGTAAATACTAATTCCGTTAAAACAAAGATGGGTTCATCTGAAATAATGGGAGTGTCTTTATTATGCGGAAATACTCATAAATGAAGCATATAATGTCGATTTTCATTGTAAATTACAATAAATAAATTTGATTAAATGTCTTCTATCAATGACTATCAGTTGACAATCGAATTCATATTATGTATATATATAGCATCCAAATTGCACTCGATAAAAGATTGCTAGGGTGTGATATTGCTAATAGAAGTAATACAATGAGACTGAAAGGCTATTTTATATAATGTCAGATTTGAGGTAACAAGAGAATACCTGGAAACAGTGTGGATCGTTCATCCACTCGGCTGATTGTCTGATGGCTTTCGACAGAGTGAATCACGGCATTTAATGTGCGAGGACATTGCGTCGTTTGCTTGGGATATAACCCAATGGCTCATACGTGAAACGCCTTAGTTATCAATAATACACAGAAGTGTTATGGTTGATTGATGAGGACGTTTGGCAGAGAAAATGTTCTCCTTACACTGAATGCATTGAAGGGGTGATATGAATGTCTACCGTTATTTACAGCTTTAAAAAAAGTCACTGTCGTTTACTTTTAATTTTGTTTTTCGTTTTATTCATATTTAGCTACAAGTTATTGCCTACGACGTCACAATGAAACGTAATAGCAAAGCACTAATAACGGATTATAATATATATAATTCATTCATCCATACCATGTGAATCTATTTACATGCTTTATACATCCATTAAACAAACTTTGATGAAAGTGGACAGAAAGGTCTGAAATTTCCTTTTGCTGAGACATCCTGATACACCACACTAATTGACGCCACTGATATAATGCCTTATCCTCTAATGCATAAGCCATTCAGGCTTAATGGGAATGAGACAGGAGGCGACTCCCATGACCGCAGGTTGCACCTGGGTTATGTACCCCACCCCCACCCCCTCAAGTTGAATATCCGCAGTAAATCTTCACATGACTACGCCTATGTTTATTGAAGTTCATCGTGAAAAAAAGATCCCCTGTGGTACCCAATATCATACACATTTGATATACCACCTCCTGACATAACAAAACAATACGCACTTATATTAGAGAAGATTATTTTAAGAGTTTTCCTCATGCAGTCACTGGGGATCATCCTCTTCCCTATGAAGAAACTCAGTTTTAGACAAGTATCATGTACTCTGCAGTAAAAAGATAAAAAATACGTTTCCTGTAACACACGAGGGCTCAGCTGGTCCTTGGACTGTAAATATGCCTACAGACAAGGGACTCAAGCATGGGTCGAGCCGTTCAGGTCATAGCGTGCTATATACAACCTCAGATAGCGAACCAGGTTTCGGTCGACATGGCATAAACAATTTTCAATTGCTTACAGAGCTAAATTTATAACTGAGAGAGTATAAAGTGGCCATGCATGCACTCTCATGCCTATGGCTTCCAATTGAGTAGAATCAATGGCATCAATGTTCGCGTCATGACCAACTTAAAACGAGCACCTGAACCCCTCACGGATTCTACAGTGATTCCACTTCCAGTACAACAAAAGCGCCGCTATAAGTGATTTGCATCCATACATGTTCTGGGCCACCATCCCCCCCCCCCTCGATACATCACTGGAAAAACGTAGCAATCTGATTGAGCATCTTATATTGACCAAAGGGAATTTCAGCGTGGTATTCCAGGATTACAAGGACAAGTATAAATGTAGAAGTCTTTATAGACTAATTTGATGTTACTTATTATAACCTGGATGCTTAAATGAGAGAGAGAGAGAGAGAGAGCAAGCTGACAATGAATTTCTTTGAGAAGATCCACGTAGCTATTCTCAGTAGATTGAAAGTGCCATTCATTAGATAGAACCTAATCAACACGCAGACGGGTGTCTTGGTAACTTGCGTGGACTTGTAGCGGTCATGGCAGGCTGTACGGTTAAGCATGCTTATGCTTTATCTTATAACTCATCTGGAGATTCGTGGTGAACGCAGTCGCAATCAAATTAAATTATTTTGACAGAATTTCTTTTTTAATTAAAGTGATGTCATGCAATTGAAAATAATTTCCAGATATCCCAGTAAGACAAGCGCAGCCCCGAGAATGCATTTTATTCTGTTTGACGACCTAAAAATTCATTCGAGACACTCTCACACTGCCATGTAGAGAAGTCTGACAGTTCTTACTAAATCATAGCAAGTATGTCTAGGTCAAGACCTGTCTAGTTAATGAATGGATGAGTATGCGGTGTTTTACTGCCCACTTATATACTCCGATTCTGCGCGCATGATTTCCACATCTTTAGCACCAATTTCACACAAGAAGTCTGAGCACATTGATGATAGTTCAGAACGACAGCTGTCCTTTTGTTCATCGTTGGTTTGATGTAATTGACAGTCTTTTTTTTTTCCTCTGCTGACAGGGAAAAAAAAATCCCGTGGTCGCTTTTCCTTCGTGGTATTTTCGTGTAGGATATTCGTTGGATATTCGTATTCGTTGCCGCGGGCTGCCAGGTCCAAATGATGAAATTATTTCAGAGCTTCGTCAGACTTGAGGAGAAGGTTTCTTGTTGCTAAGTATTTTTGATATAATTAGTATGTATTTATCAGATTAAGAGTTAGATCGTTGCTTGCATGTCATAACTTAAAGCAATCAGCGGGTGCATCGAGAATTTATTGCATAGTCTTATCTGAACAAATGCACCTTAATACAGTGTAACAGGGAAAACTATTATTCAATTATTAAATCATGTACAAGTCACCTGTAACAATGGAGGAGTGTACCTGTGCATTGCATTAGCAGTAGCTAATACAGAGTACACGTGTAATTGGATATGACTGTGAGCTGCAAGACTAAACAGGAATATCAAAGATCGTAGGCGTCGAGGGTCACCAACAAATGAGATGAATTGAGTTAATTGACTCCATGGCATATTCTGGCGGGTTTGAATTGAATGCTTGATATTTCAAATCTCCAAGTTTGAGTTATTAACAGCTTAGTCATGTGTTAGTCATAACACAGGAAGCTTAAGCATGGCTTCTTCCATGGGCGATTTTGCCACCATCACTTGTGTTATCGATAATGTTGTGTTTAATCATTCATTCAGCTCAGCGCAATGAAATGAACGCGTGACAACTCAGATGAGCTCACAGAACATTCCTCAACGAATGATAGAATAATAGCACACATATCGTGATTATTAATTCATGCATTAAAAATATAGTTTTAATATATCTATTAATGTTATACAACATACCTTGAGTTGCCCAACACTGTGTCAACACTGCTGTAAGAAGCAGGACGTATGGGTTCATATAGGGGTCACCTACAGAAGTTAATGGGCAAATCAAAAAGCGAGAATATGTGCTATAATTATGATGGTAGCAGTTCATTACTGGCAAAATGGAAAACCAACTTTTGTCTGCGATTGAAATAGTCTTTGACCTAACGAACTTCCGGAATACAATTATTCGTCTTCGATCAAGTTCCCTGTCAAACCCAGGAATGGCTGTTTTAGATACTTACCTTGTGTCAATCAGTAACTGGGTTACATTGTTTCGCCTGCAGGTGAATGGTTCGAGTTGTTCCGCTCATTATGATATTGTTCTGCTTTAATGTAAAATTAAACCGGAAATACAACCGGAGGCGATTTACAAATGACGCGATGTAACTATTTCCATGCACACGTCATAACAAATATGATTTCTTACATTTGACCCTTTATCGCAAAGACAGGCTTTTGTTATTTGGAGGCAACTGCGCTGATATAATGAAGTTGCGTGTGATATTAATATGAAGACTCGGCATATGCCCGCAAGGTATGACGTACCCGTGTAGTAATCATGACTATTTATATATTATCTCATTAAGGAATGCACTTTTTTTATTTGGGGCCTTAACGAATGATCCCATACTGTTTCAAAGTCCAATTGGGTTACCATGTATGTACGTTCCATGGTGACAAAGGGAAACGTTTTACGGGGAAAATCTTTTGATTCACAAATGCAAACGATATCGATGTCAACCGCACCCTCTATAGATCCGTCATCCTAGCCCAAATGACGTCACCTTCCGTTCGCAACCAACGAATGTCAAGTGACCTTTGACATTTGCGCTGATTTTGCTCACTGAATGCGAACAGGTGAAGGGGATCAGTTTAAATACCTCCGCTGACGGCTGACGCGTAATTTGCGATGTCGTATGTTGAAAATCGGTTGACGGCGGAATTTCTTCACAGCTCAGATCTGTGTTGCATGTCTTTTTGCGGAAATAACACGTTTTGTTTTGTTGATCACGTCATGTAGAATGATTGCAATCGTTTGATGGAAATGTCCCATGTCATTCAATGCTAGAATTGAACGACCTCGCAGATATGCAATTTTGGACTTTGGGTGAAAAAAAAAACTATTCCTCGTGAATGCATTGCCGGTTCTATTATTTGATATCCAATAGTTTTTATAGAGGTATATTTGATATCCGCAATGTGCAAAGTATGCGTCAAGGTCTTTTCCATAAGCATTCCCATTGAACATTGCATTAGCCATTGTCGGACTCATTTTCGCTGGACAAATTCCACATTGATATTGTTTTAACGTTAATTGCTTGTTGTTTTTGACAAATTCCAATTGATATTGTTTTAACGTTAATTGCTTGTTTTTTTTTTTTTTTTTTTTCTCAACTTTGTGCTCCAGTGGCTAATGTATGCATTAATTTCGATATTAATGTTATCCATTATTTTACATACTATAAATGCTCGTATAACTTCTGTCTGATATCCGATGGAGATCATTGTGGAATGAAAATGAATACCACACTTTGTTTATTCCGAGTATTTGCGAACTGACTGCAATAGCCACAACTTAGATTGTTCTGTTCACAAATACAAGCATTTCTTTTCTTTTTTTTTTTTTTGCTATCAATTGATGAATTACTTATTGATAATAATCGATTCAATGATTATAATTTATGTTCACCAAAAATGGACTATAGATCTGACTAAACTTTTACTCAACAGTATTTTATTGAACGTCAAAAATGGCATGAAATTCGTGGATATTTCTTGAAAAAAACTTTCTCATGTAAAATCTTCAGATTCTAAGACCAGACATTTTCAGACATGGAATAAATAAAATAAATGTTAACCAGATATCAAACGAAATAAATGGAATAAATTCATGTGAAAATGTAGAGGTAAAATAATGTCCAGGTAATTGCAAGTGCATGAGTGAAAAGTAATTGAGAATATTTTTATTGCCCAAAAATCCTGCTGTCATAATTCCTATACCAAGTCGGCCCCTTAATTAATCGACTTGCATACCGAGTAACCTCAACCAAAAGACTTGGCTGAGGTTGAAGCCAAAAGCAAACTTTCTGCTTTTTATAAATGGTTGAAAATAAACACCGCCAACCATGCATTGGATGTAATACAATACTCAGTGCTGACGCAATGACATAAAGTCAACATTACATTCGCGCAGTTGAACCATTCACGTTGATAAAAATATAGAAATAATATAGTGTTAATAACACCCATTATATCTCATGATAAATATAAGAAACGTACATGTAGTCAAACATTGACTGTGTTGTGATATCACCTACAATAAGCATTTCTCCTAATTGTGCACCAATCTGAAGCAAACACTAACCTTGCGGTTGCTGTTTGAGAGGCTATTTCTGTGCTTGGTCGGATCATGTGCCGCTGAATGCTGAGGTCTGTGTCGGTGCTTCAGCCCCGTGCGACACTCCTTATACCCCGTGGCGTTATGCAATCCCACTGCGTACGAAGCACAAAGGTCCAAGACAGGATTGATGTCTGCATGTGATGCATTCACATTCAACAATGCGCGCCGCCTTGCTTTGCGGTCTGCAATCATTGCATCAGCCTACGCCTCATTAACTGATACAACATGAAGCGGGTGTCTTACCCGTGAACCCCTTTTCCCTCCCTTTGTGTTTTCTCCTCTGCTGGGTTCTCGTGAGGTGGGACTAAAGGTTTGATATACGAAACTGGAACGAACTGTCTTGAACGATTTCTTCCACTACATAATGATACAAAATTATCAGTTTCAACAAACTTAATAGCTGCTTTTGAATCTCTTGGTTAAAATAGTAAACGGTGATAGCCGAACTCTCGTTTAAGAAGGGTATGCAAAGGAGATGTGTAGGTTACCTGAAAGCATTGTGTTTCGGTGTCAAAGCGTGAAGAAAAGTAATCTTGACCTTTCATCGTCATGCTTTGACTCCGACACACAATGCTTTACTTACCCTTTTTAAACGAGACTTCGGCTATAAGAGCTACAGACGATACTTGGATTTATTCATTTTCGGGATTTCTCTTTTAAGTATGAGTACCTGTGTGCCTGCAAAAGACTTTCAAACATGAAAATAATGGGACATGGGCCTCGATAGATCACCCCTGGAAAGTGCAGTCTTGTTTTAATTAAATACCATCTGATAAATATGGTAAGCAGGTTAAAGTATTGCAGCTTATATGCTGGCAAAATAACAGCACAAAGCAGGATTCAACTCCGTGTTTTGATTGGCGATGAGACTTACCTTACTTACCTGAAAGCTCATTAGCTGAACTATTTTGAGTTCACCTTGAATCCTGTGCCTGCGAACTATCAGGTGTGTTTCACCTGGGCGATCAAAGTCTCTCATGACAATATTTCGGCTAACAACGGCGGAGAATATCACCCTCGATTTCCGATATGCGTTGGGAGATTTTAAATATCTCAAACCTTTCGCAGACCCAGGGATCAGTCCTATTGAATGGTCCGTTTTAAACTATATGCAAGTTGCAGACGCAGAAAATATTCCATTTGATAACAGCATACACGTGATTTATTTGGGGCGGTGTGCGATTTCTTTTCTCGTACAAGCTTTCAAAAATCAATTAAATAATTTATTCATTCTTCTATTTTTTCTCTTCTTCTCCTTTCTTTGCTTCTAACTCTTACGCTGGTCAGTTAGGAGCTCCTCTCTGACTGACTCTTTCCCTCTCCTCCATCGGCTCGCGCGGGCTAAGTAATTTGGCATTAACCATATTTATTTAAGCATTAAATCATCAATTACATTAATTAATTACAATTAATTACAATTATTTAATTCATTAACAAACTAAACTTTCCCCATGCGTTTATATCTTGATACTTGCTCTACCATCACCATTGGAGCTAGTTTCCTAGTTCTCAAACTCTTACATGTAATCAACTAATAGTCGTATGATATACCCATAACATTTAGCAATTACATCTATTGTGGCATGAAGAGCAGACAGCAGGATGACTCTTACTGCAATAAATAGAAGTTTTTACATAACATTTATAAGCGATGCAAGTGATGACCTCTGTGTGAGATCCATGGAGAGGATCTCTGACCTCTGTGTAAGATCCCTGAAGATAACCCCTGATCTCTGTATGAGATCCCTGGAGATGACCCATGACCTCTGGGTGGGAATCTCAGTAATATTGGAACAAGCGCATTTGAGCCAATCAGGGGCGAAGCTCGAAGTACTAGTACTCCCGGGCCGAGTTGATCGACATCTGAAATTATTTGACAGCTACGTCCTACACGAAAGGCATCAAAGCTTCGAGAAAGCGAGCGATCCGCAGGATTGCATTATTAAATTTCAAGGTAAGGGATTTCCGGCTTCCTGTCATCCCATTAAATAATGATTCATTGGTAGTAATACTGTATTTTATGTTTTCTTCTTCTTATAATGGTTCAATATTATACAGGTCCGTTTTCATTTTTAGCTGCAGGGAAGTGTTTTCCACTAACAAACATTCCGTGGACTCGGCGTGGAGACGAAATTACTTCGCTTGAAAAACGAAAACGTTCCTTATAATGTTTTTAAAAAGTCTAATAATTGATAATGATTTGGGATTTTCACAATTTATTTGTGATGGTTGCGTCCTTGTGAATTTCAAAGCTCTCGCTTTCTGGAATAAAACGATATAGCCATGTTAACAGTCATTTTTCGCCGGTATAGGAAAAACCCCATGTTTAACGGGGACTGGCGTTCGAGCTGACCGTTCCTAAATCGCAAAAATAAAACGCTCGCGAGGCGAAAATCGGCATTTACCCACATGTCCTCTTTCTTACTTCATTTATGGTTATAGGATTCGGCGAAAAATGTGTCCTGACTTACAGTTGCACTGAACAACAAGAAACGCTGACCTTTACCCACGGTGCATCGATATCAGGGCCCATGTAATACAACCAATATACCTTTCTAAAATTCAGATATGGGTGTCGAATCAATACTTTCTTAATCTACATGTACGTTTGCACAGATAAAAAGGACAAGGTCTACATACCATCGTCTAGCTGTAGTATGCCAGTTAAGTACACGTGTACTAAGAGTCTAAGACTGTTATTTATTTAACCATTATCTCATGCAGTGTCGATGTTTGGACTTCTTTTGCTGCCAGTTACAGCATAATACCATTTTGTTGACAATTGTCAATACCCAGTATATATTTATATATTTTAATTCCACAGAAAGCAGATGTTAATATGTGGTAAACATGTACACAGAAATGAATACCCTTGATACGATCGAAGATCCTCTTCACTCTGGACTATAGATCCTTGAATCTAATGCAAATTCTCAAATACGTGATCTTCTAATCTTAGCTGCATGATGATGACGAAAACAGTATCGGCTCATTCGGCTGCATCTGTGCTCCAAGTGCCTAAACTCGGCGTGCTGTCCACCTTTCTGTTGATCTTATCAAGATGCCATTCGATTCAAGTGACAACTGCGCTGTGGCCCGTGTCGATCATTCCTGACCTGAATCTCTCCACCATGGTGTCCTGTGGCTAACAAACTACAAATACTGTGATGAAAGTCTCAATTAAAAATCTCGCGCATTTTGATATAGTTATATGTGAACTTTGTCAGAGACGGTGATTGTTCTCACATAATTGTGTTCCAACATGAGTTTTCACTCTCCAATTGTTATAGTATTGAACGACTTGTCTGATATGTTTCATCACATGTTTCTTTATTTAGTTGGATACTCGTCTTGTAAACATCACTCCTAAATGTCTCACCTTTTCGCTTTATAAAATCAGAGGTTTATCGATAAAATTCAGTTCTCATCTACCAATTGACTTATGCATTACTTTAAAACCGATTTTCTTGGAGAAATGTGTGCATTATGCATGATTTAAATTTAAACCTGCAATTATTACTTCATTTCTTCAAGTTTTTCACAAAGACATATAGTTATTTCAACATAAATTAATGTTATTTTTATTTGTGCTCTTTGAATTTGCTTGACGTATTACTCTTAATCTAAATTTATATGCGGAAGCCCTGAAGAATTATTAAGTTCCAATGCATTAAAACAACTAATCTCAATAAAGAAATAAATTCAACTTTTAAATTTTGAAGAGAAACTTTATTCTCTTGGCAATATATCTCCACTGTTATTTATTACGCTGCTCTAATTATTAATATTTTGTCTGTATTATTTTCTTTGTTCTTTTTCCTGTTCACCTTATTTCCCTTTGATTTCACATTACTGTACCTGTGCTGTAAAAATACATCACGATGATGATCATTAATTGTTTTTATTATTATTATATGAATAGCTAATATTAATAAAAGTACAACAATGATATTATTCTGCATGTATCTCTACATTATTTATTTCATTTTCATTTCATTTTCCATTATGATTGAATATCATTATTTTATCAAATGAATACCATGATTCACTGGCATGAAAATTGACTAAGTTTATATTTTTTTTTACATGCACTCCAATGCGTTACACCTAAATTATTTGTTTTTTGGGCAATAAATCATGCCATTCGTGCGTACAGGAGCGAGCGCATTTATTATGCTACAGGTTTTCAAGGCCGAAACTGAGCTCATTCAATCAATGGAATTCAAATTTTCAGTTGTTCTTAGAATTGCGAAAATAAAACGTTCATTTGGTTGTCGTGTGTTCTGTGTCCAAGTGCACTCAAGAGAACGCTCTTAATTCGGATTCCAGCGGCCAGTGTTGACAGATTGGTGTCGTTACAATAATATACTTAATTAATATACTTAATATACTTAATTAGTATTGACCTACTTGGAATACATCAAACAATTATTCTTGAATCATGGTACTGTTGAAGTGCAGACGAGTTACACAAAAAAAAACACTAAGTTGTCGCAATCAATTATTTCAATCTTTAATAATTATTAATAATTAATAATAGATAATAATTATGACAAAAAGCACGACGTATCGCCATAATGTTTAATTTGTTCTTATCGTAATTGTGATGAAATGATAGCGTGACATTGCTCTCATTGGCCGATTGAGGCGGCCGTGCACTTGACGTCCCGGGAAATTTAGAGCGATTGCGCCGTCAAGGCAAATATTGCGGTTTTATGGAATATTCTCAAATTTGTTTAGGTTGCGGCGCATTTGGCTGAGATCTTATATTTTGATAGTCGATTTATATCGCACGAACTTAACACTAAAACACAAAATTCGCAAATCGAATCGGAAATTTGCGATGTAACTCAATCGCCATTTTATGCACTAGGCGTGGCTAAAACAAAACTATAACAATTGAGCAATCCTACTTCTGGAGCACAATAATTTGTTTTGTGAATTGGTTAATAGAGATTTTTGGATCTGCAGCGGGTAGTATTTTTTGTGAAATTGGACCTACTGAGTTAAAAAAAAAAAAAAAGGCAATTCCGTTCAGACCATTCTCGGCGGGATTTGGCGGGAGGTTTGCCATAACGCACCGGAAATCATAACGCAAAGTCTGTTTTGCACACGGCACTAATGAAACATAATTATGTGCGGTTTTGGCGAAGTCTCGTATCCACCCTAACGGAGTATCTTTGGCCATCCTTACTGAATTTTCAACAGCTAGGAGAGGAATGTGACCGGCTAATATATGCAGAAAAACATTTGATATTGGCTCAGGTAGGGGAGATAGGGGCTCAGATTCCCGCAAAACACCTCAAATTTGTGTTACAAATATCTGGAGATCCGAAAATTTCTGCAAAATAATGCTCACCCATTCCTTGTTAAGATCATCGCAGACTTCTTGAAGACGGAAAATGAATTACTCGCGACATTGTCATAGTTAGGACGCTCCCAAATGCACATTGATGGGATGAATTGACGTCAATGATTCCTCATCGCTTCCCGTCTCCTCGCAATAGCAGAGAGCTTATTCAGGGCTGTACCAACATCCCACAGGGCAGGATTGAGAGTCACATCGAAAAATTGGACCCAAAAATCCTCTCATTTGCCTTCGGCGTGTGAGTCAGAGGACTGGGAATATTGTCCATGAAAATAAAAAAAATAAAAATATTTTGACCCCTGACCCCTGTCGATTGTTCCCCCAATTAAACCAAGTTATTCCATTTGTTGTCTATGAAATTTCAAGAAAAATGTGTGCAAGTGGTTTAACTTATTACACACAAAAACTCATGTCTATATGCAATGCATATCCCGAATGTGGCGTTGGCATAACCAAAGAGTTCCGTTTCTTTTGCACCCAATTATATATTTTTATTTTGACATTGAAGTGAAAGTATTGCATTAAAACAGAGCATGACAGTTCAGATCGGGCTGAGGTATTTGCAATCATCTGTTCGTGCAAAATCGTGTACATCCGGGCAATGAACATTGGCCTCTCTTTCCAGATTGCATTTGGGAATTAGGAGTAATGAGCCCAAGTATAATTATCTTAATGAATACCCTATTAAATATAATTCGGCCAGCACCTGTCGGCACGAGATTAACCCCATTGATCCTTGCGTTTCTAAGAACGTAATTAATTTAACTTTAGGTGAGAAGTGCTCGGATATCGGAATGCTACGTGTCACCTGACGTACACAGTGCGGTTACGTACGTATAGCACAAACAATTTAATGCAACTATAACGTACTTGTGTTGACAGATATCACGTGATTAGTGTTGAAATGTTCCATTTACCGAGAACAAAACAATAACCATTTGGTTTATAATCAAGCGGACATGGAAAAGTCAAGAATAGTATTATGGAAAATATTCTTGAAATAAAGGATTTTAAAATGTTAAACGTTCTTGAAATAAAAGATTCTGAAATGTGTTTTCGTACTCAGCACTTTTGAACGCTTCACTGGGGTTTGACAGAGTAAAATGACAAGTTGGCAGTTATAAAGTTAAAGTCAGTTTCTCAGTAACATTCTGCATTTCAATTGGCATCTCAATGAATATAATGTATTATATACATTACACTACATTTGAGGTAATTTATACTAATTAACTAACATTATGAAGAACTTCTGGAGAATACTTAGTACTGCATGCTTAATCTAATGACGTAATAAATGGATGATCTATTGAATAGCACGCAGCATAAGAAAAAACGGACGATATACCCTCGCCAATTTGGCTTTTGACCTCGAAGGATATCAATATAATGAGTCAATTACATGAACATTCACTGGTACTGGTGCTAGCGCAGTTTTGGCATGACTGTCATTGTTTGCCGATATTTTTGGAAATATGAAATTAGGCCTGCTTCGACTTCCTTGCACTTATCCATTCAATATACAATCGATATCGAATAGGTGGGTGTTATCTTTTGGCCATCGAAAACTATCCACCGTTCCCTAAGATTTCTCGACTTTTATTTGCTGCAGAACCTTTTCAAGGAATTCCGTATTCAGGATCGGCTTTCCGTGGTTTGCCGAAACAGGCAACGACTTCTGCGGAACTCGGCGTGCACTGGTTGCCAGTGCACGCAGGGGCTTCATGTATCATAAATTGTTAATGCTGATCAAATTTCACATATAGCTATTGTGAATTTATGCATGTATTTATTCGTGGTAAGCGATGCTTACAGCCCTTGTTTATGTGATGTCATCTGTGTGCAACAAAGAAGTTAGTATTTCACGATAATTCATATGTTTATACCATTAATATTTTTTTTTCTATGGAATCCTCCGTTGGCTGGGTTTGCTGGGTCGAAAAAGCACTATTTGTAAACTGACGGAGACAACCAGTCTTGCGTGATGCGCGATAATTTATTTTCATCTATTTTTCACCTCACCAACGCACATCATTATACAGACTGGTTCATACAAGACCTAAATAGTCGAACCAACACTCTAATCGCGAATCACTCACATTGCCATATTCGACACACTTGGTTATTTATTCAAAACCTTTTGCATGTCGTTTTATGGTTGCGTGCTCTGGAATCTCTTATTTTTAGACACTTTTATAGTCAGTTGGCGAAAGTGTATAAGACGCCTTTTCAGATTACACCCGATGACTCGCTCACACTATCTGTGTCATTTAATTGATTCTCCTGATATTGTCACTCAACTGTACTTAAGATTAAGTAGTTTTCTACAATCATGTAAACAAAGTTCTAATGTAATAATAAATACATGCTCCAATCTGCAATATTCCCATTCGCTGTTCTCCAGAAATGTTGAAGTTATTTGTCATCATTTACATTAGCAACCACGCCGTAGTAACTTCTCGCAATGGTAAAATTCCATAAGGAACTTCATCATTATTTGAACCAACAATATAAGCCAGTCTGTATACACGTTTACATAGATGAATAATGTTAGCAATTAAAACGTATTTATGCCATAACGTAACGTATTTATATGAAACCAATGGCCAAATTGACGTAAACCTCACCACTAACTCTTTCGAACTTACTTTGAAAATAAACTCATGGCCGACTTTACAATTTGACTTCACACCAATTCACTAGCCTCCCTTTACCTCACTGTTCTCCTCTCCTCTTTCATCTTTCGCTCTGTTTTATTTCATGTGTCGTTGTAGTTAACGCTACTATGGATAATACAATTTTAAAAATGCTGTTTTCATCATTGTATCATGTTGTTCCATTGGTTAGTATAGTTATGCGGGGCTTTGATTTATTGTTATTGTTTTGTTATTGTTATATCACATTCTCTCTTAACATTCTAACAACCTTATTGTATTACCATGTTTGTTGTACATTTTCAAAGATTAACAAACTTTTATTACCACAGTTGATTCATCTAGCTAATTTAATAAGTTATCCATTTGCGTAATTTTTAATTGGGGCAGGCAATATTATCCATCTGTGAATAATATTACTTGCCCCATTTCACTCACCATTATTTTGTATATCCTTTATTTTGTGCATTCTTTTCTGTGAATGAATAATCTTAATAATCTTTATCAATAATCTTAATAATAATCTTTATCAATAATCTTAATAAGCTTTTATTTATGAATAATCTTTATCTTATCTAACATGTCTATGACAAGGACGTTGTGGGTTATACAGTGATTAATGTAATCATTAATGTAAAGTGATTAATGTAGGATATAATTTGTTTTATCGTTGTTATCATTTGAGGCATACTGAAAACCGAATGCAGCACCTAGTAATAGGATTTAATGACTCTCCGTTATCATTATATGACTGCCTTTCATTGGATTGAATTAATTGATAATTAATTACTATACATATAAGTAAATAATATAATTTAAATAAATTCAATCAGGTGAAAACCATTGCTGCATCTAAAATGGTATGAGGATATAACTGTGTTGCTTTTTGATGTTTTGGTGCTTTGGAATTCTTCTCTTCTTTTACACGAATCTCAAATGACATTGCCTCATCCTTTGAGCTCACAATACGGGGTACATATAAGAAGGCCTCTCCGAATAAAGCGCAATGAAATCGCATCTTATCCAACAGGGAATTTCTTGGAAATGATGTCACTTTTTTCTGACTCACCTGAGGCGACAATTATTGCAGCTAAATATGCCACACACTACAGCATTTGGTTTGTGGTAGCTTTGATGTTCAGAGCATGATTGCATGCATAACAATCAAATTTGGGTGTTTCTCGCATTTCACTCATCTTAACTAATTATGGTGGCGCTGCCGAGTTTCCTCTTCGTTTGCAAGTCTAAGCTCGTCATTATTAATGGATGCCTAGAAGAAATCAGACAAACATGAACATTAATTAAGCTAAATTAAATAACACTAATCAGTGCCGATAAGTATCCTTGTAGATTGATGTTGTGGTTGAACAACAAAAGTATGACATGAATAACAAAATAAAACAATTTATCAGGCGTTGCTAATAATAAATCGCCTAAGACGTTCGCGATTTTTGATCAGGCTGACATTCTATGTACGAATTTAACCCAATATGTGTTCCTATCATTTCTTTGCTTTTTTATTAGTTCGGGGGAAAAAAATCAATATTTTAAAATTTTCTAACCTTTTTGTGTTTGCTTAAACAAGTAATCCTCGCCTGAGTGACAAATAAGTTAATGCTTTTGAGAAATATACTCATTCATTATTGGGCTCAGTAATACGCCTGAGCGACAAATATTTCATTGCTTTTAAGAAATTTAAAAAGGTCTAAGGTCAAAAGGTGAAAGGTCTCCCGTTAAATACAAGTAGCAGTCTGTGTATATTTGATAGGTCATATTAATTAAGGGATGTGACTGATGTATACATTAACCCCCACACTAATTCCGTGCAGTGAGATCCAGCTGTAATAGATGACATTACGTAATTGTCATCTAGATCCACCTAATCGGGCAACTCCGACCGCATAATTCGCTTACATTGAGTTTGGAACCAAGTGCAAGCACCAATTTTCTTAGACAGATATATAAATAGATAAAGTTTATTCATCCACAGAATCAAAATGAAGTTAAAAATGAAGAATATATTGTCTTCAATTAGACATGGAAGATATAAGTAATCCCCAAAGGGTTATTCGGTGAACCTCGTGCGTAGAAATATTAGAGATATGTATGTATTGAGTTGTCAAATTGGAGTTACTTCCTAAGGCCACATGAATTATGTCGCATCGATTACAGCCAATAACGTCACAGAAGATCGAAGTATTTCCCGAATTATGTGTGTCAACCCTACAGTCGTCTCGTGCGGAAGAATATTATAGTAAATTAACTCGGATCTGTTTAATTTGTCATAATCAATTTCCGATGATACAAGATTAGGCCTACAGGCAGCAGCCCTGAACCAACCCGAAAATGCCGAATACTTAGTGCGAGCCCGCAGCTCGGATAATTTGAATAATAGCTTAATTCAGCACATGACAATCATGCAATTTCTATCCGCTGTTTCGCTTGCAATTCTCGCACAAAATTTCTCATTGCCATAATATTATATCTCTTAATGTGGTGCATCTTGCGTGCTGTTATTCGTCCGTGTGCCTCTAGTCTTGCTTTTGAAGCTGCTCTCTTTGGTTATTCATGTACGTCTTCTGAAGTTAACTTAAGATGGAGTCTGATTGCGGGTGTGCTAACACCCACACGGATATTTCGAGAACGATGCTACCAAACATCAAAATATTCAGGTCAATTCTACAATCGATTTTGCGTATAGCTCTACCGGTCTCTGCCAATTGGTCACTCAAGGAGTCAAGGTCCACATCAAACACCATTCAACATTTATGTGTTGTTTTTTCGGGTTTTTTTTTTTTTTTTTTTTTTTTTTTTTTCTCGGCATAAGTCAGCGATCAGTTTCGTTCATGGTGTTGTTGTAATGGTTTTGTTAATGGTGTTATGGAAAGGAATTGACGAGGCAAAGTGGGCTTAATAAACTCCAAAAATCGTGCATCGAGGGTGCGCCAGGTGATATGTTTTGTGGGGTAAACTGTATTTAAATTCAAGTTTTGGTCAGCGTTCATAATTAAATTTCCCTCGGAAATTTAATTATGAGCGGGCGGGAAGTAAAACTGTCTGTACAACATACATGTATTAAGTTATCGATTTCATTCTCTCGTGTTTGTGTGTGTGTGTGTGTGTGTGTGGCTATTTTTAAAACTGTCAATTACATTGAATCGGCGAGCAAAGCCACCGCACGTCAATTTCATGCATCTGGAGAAACAGAGAATTGTATGATGATTCAGATGGATTCGCGTCTTTACCAAAACCGCCAATATGGTTATTAGTGCCTTGTGCAAGACGAATGTTGCGTTATGATTTCCTTTGTGTTATGGCGCCTTCTTGTCAGATCGCTTCCATCAGAGAATGGATTGAATGAAAACACATTTTTACTGCGTCCAATTCCACAAAGGTATGTCCACTGTAAAGCAAAGCATTCTTTACCAATCTCCCAAAAATTATCGTGCTCTTGGAGTTGGTAAACTTAATATGTTTGCTTATTGTTATTAGCTATACCGAATACGTACAATAATGGTAATTGAGAATCAACGAAAGTTTCCGCTTTGACTTGCGAATTTTGTGTTTTAATGCTTCATTTAACTCGTAGAATATCAATCGGGATCGAATCAACGTGACCGCCATTTTGTTTCCAACTCAGCATCGCGCAGTATAGGATTCTGTCACAGCTTTATAATTGTTCAGAACAACGCTCAGTGCACTCAAATGAGGTTGTGAATGCATCGTTGAAGTCATTGGAAGGAACAGCACATGTTGATTAAGGAAAATTTTAAATTAAAAAATTTCCTTATGTTACTTTACGTGTTTTTAAGGAAAATTTTAAATTAAAAATTCTCCTTATGTTACTTTACGTGTTTTAAGGAAAATTTTAAATTAAAAATTCTCCTTATGTTACTTTACGTGTTTTTAAGGAAAATTTTAAATAAAGATCAAGGTCATTGTGGTAATTAAAGCATTTAATTGCATAAATTGATGATTATTTCAAATTTCGTAAATTTTGTAACTTTTCTGAGTTGCATACTACGTGTGCTGTGGAGTCTTAGAAGGAAATGTGATAATTCAGAATTTTTGTGTGTTTTCGATCGAAACACATATTAGGCAACACTTCATTAATTGTCCATTTATGAACTCGATATTTCATAATAATATTTGAACTTTAACATCTAAAACTATACTGTGAATCGCATAACTATACAAGTGTCCCCAGACCTCCCTCAGGGTCTTCTCTTCTCTTTCATACCTTATAAGATACCATTCTCTTCTAATCATACACCTCGTTAATCTACTCAATTAGCTGGTTTCAGTTATATATGATTTATCTGCGTTCAAACCGATTGAGACGTGTGCAGCCGCGTCTTGATTTTTGCAACGTCCTCTGTCTCATGTCGGCATTGTAGACCGATCGTGCAGCAAATGTAGATTTTTCTTTCAAATGTAGATTGAATTATCAGAACTCAAAAAAAAGTTCCTCCGTCCAGAATACCATTCTCTTGACTTGATTTTCTATTTTTTTTTTTTTTTTTACAAATTTGCTGCTCGCTGTTAGCTGTGTACGCTGATTACAAGTGTGCCTACTTGAGCCATTCGTGATTTTTATCTTGACTTTTATCATCAGTTGTACAAAAGCATAAGTCACAAGGTGTTTCAGGAATCTTCGTCATACCTCTTTGGAATGAATGAAAAAACAGCGTTCCAATCTGCTGATTGACCAAAACAGACTCCTTTAAAGTGAGTTTTAGTTTGTTAAGGAAAATTTTAAATTAAAAACTTTCTTTATGTTACTTTACGTGTTTTTTAAGGAAAATTTTTAATTGAAAAATTTGTTACTTTACGTGTTGTTTTTTTCTGTAAGTCTGTGAACGATTTTTTATGCGCCGTTGCGCGGAACTCAGTGAAGTATAATTCAGCAAATTTCACAAATTGATAGTACATGTCATTCTGCAAATCTGATACAAATTTGTAGGTTAAAGATCAAAGGTCAAGGTCACAGCGATTTTTCAAAATCTCAAATTGGATCGCTTCTAGCTCACTCAATGATTGAGCTAGGGTCTTGCAACGTACGTCGATCGATCCAGCGCGTTAATCTGTACAACAATGCTCTCAAATGCACCGTTCTTGCGTAATCTTGCATAATAGCAATTATGACTTTTTCAACTGCAAATATCTCGATTGTTAAGCGAGTTGTGGCATTGAAATTTGCAGAGTATATTGCTAGTATAGCCATATTATGAAATTATAAGTTTAAATGAGGTTGCATCACGGTCAAGGTCATTGTGGTAATTAAAACATTTAATTGCATAAATTGATGATTATTTTGAATTTTGTTAATTTTGTAACTTTTCTGAGTTGCATGCAACGTGTGTTGTCGAGCCTTAGAAGGAAATGTGATAATTCAGAATATTTGTGTGTTTTCGGTCGGAACACATATTAGGCAACACTTGGCCAATTTCATTGCTTCGATATTCCGTTGAACAAAGTTTGGTACTGAATATTTTGAATTCGCTCGTTTCTGTCAATTAGTAAGTTGCACTTAATAATGAAGCAAGATATTTCGGATTAACACTAAAAGTTTGAAGGTCAAAGGTTAAAGGTCAAGGTCGCAGTGATTTATCAAAGTTGAAAACTCAATCGCCAATAACTCATTGACTAGTAATGCTCACGACCTGTAACTGGCATCAATTGATTCAGTGCATCAATATGTAAAATAAAGCTCGGAAGTATTATGGCTCCTAGATGCACCGTTCTTGCGTAATCTTGCAATTATGACTTTTTCAAATGCCGATATCTCTTTGGTTATGTAAGTTGTGGACTTAATTAAAGCATTAATTGCATAATTGATTATTATTTTGAATTTGTTTATTCATTAAACTTTTATTGCAATACATTTGACCAAATATAACATTCTTAGACTGTCTGGTGGTATACTGCAATGATAATTGGTTTAGCTTCATGCAATATAATAATTTTAAAGCATATACCAATTATACTGGACTGAGCCTAGCTGACTTCTGTTAGGGCCATAAATATGTCAACTTCTGTCAACATGCAGATTAAGGTAGCCCATCTGGCATATTAGAAGATGCTGCAGAGCCAATGGGCTATACTCTCCACAGTATTAATAATTCTTGTAGTTGCGAGATTTTGCTGTAAAATCATAAATCGATACATTTTGTTTGGCATCATGAACTAATATTGCTGCGATTACGTTCATGTTTCCTTGTTCAATGTTCATCAATAGCTTAATTAAAAATTTTCCTTGATCACATCTCTGATTGACTCTTGTTTTTACTTCAGGGCTTTTCAATGCATTTCAGGCAGATTTCGGTTAGAAACACAGTTTGGCACAACACTTTGGAGATTGATACCTTGACCCTTGTTGAGGCACATACTCATTATTTATTAATATATTGTAATAAGATGAGAATTTAAAATACTAGTACCCTCGTAACGTGATGAAGCACGAGTGTTTACATGCTGAATCAAAATATGAAATTAATATGAATTCAAATAAAGGTAGGTATATCCGGTACAAATGCGAATAACAATGAGGCTGAATTGATATTAGATAATAATAAAATACAATTTTTGTCATAAATTATTTATCATGTAGATTTATTATTTTTCAATTATTAATTACTTTTATTTTTGAACGATTATTTTTTTTTTTTTTTTTTTTTAGATTAAGAACCTTATGACCTCATGACCTTTATTTCACATTGCACCAGTTTTAATATTCCTTTTTATTTATGTCAATATTCTCTACTCTGCAAATAAAATGGATCCTAGAATTAACTCATTATCTATTATCTGGGGGCACCGAATAGCTCAATCGGTTTAACCGACTGACTACAATCCTATGCCGACCATGGAGGTCGAGATCCCGGGTTTGAGACCCGATCAGGCCACGGGCGTTGTGATTGTGAATTACAATTGTAATTCTTCAGTGACCGGGCGCTGTGTACTACTGTTTATGGTGGTATAAAGAACCCTTGGGATTTATCGATAAGAGTAGGGGGAAACCACGGTCCCGGGCCTTCCGTTCTGGCGCCCGTATCACCCGAATGGGTTGGGTGAAGCCGTAAAACCCCATCACGCATCACGCATCTCATTATCTAATCAATTTAGATTTTATATTGCAACATTCAAGGAAAGTTTAACTCTTGCACTATAAGCAGTCAAAACCTTTAAAAGTCTTATGCTATTATTAATTGGTCGATTCAGAGACTCGATATTTTTTATATAGATCGGAACATAATCTATACCTCCCATACCATTACTGAGAGTTGTTACGCATGCACAAGGGAGTGCACTAGTATTCTATCCTGTGCACCTTTTGTTAAGATTACGTGGATGCTTTTAACTACTTCACACGATGTTTCATCATAGCATATGTAATTATGATTATATAAATTCTTCCTATGCATGTATAGACCTTCGGGCAGAGCGTGCACGCTATTGCTTCCATCTCTCCAGAGGCAATCAGCGAATACTGACCGAGAGGTCAAAAGGCCAAGATGCAATAAGCGAATACTGGCGGTCAGAAGTTCGCCGAGAACAAAGAACCGGAGAGCAAGCGCACCAATCACTGTCAGATAGCAAATACTTGGAAGGCACCGATACTGCAATATCCTATTAGAAACACAGGCTGCCCCACATTCGTGGTTCTAGTATATAAGACACGAATATTTTCCATGAACACTGATCCTCTACGCCTCCATTCCTTCAAATCTCTACACCTCTCTCACACGTGCTCACTCGTCCCGTACGAACCACACACCAAGCTACTCCTTTCGGAACTCTTATTATTTGTGTGGTAAGTGCAAGCTTCGTTTTCCGTGTTTCACATAGTCGGTAGTGACTGTCGATCTTTCAATCACACAAAGCTCCTTGCCCTACCATGTGCATCGCATCTGTTAACTCCTAGCTCTCAGTTAGTGCAGCCACGCGTAAACCACCTGTTATACCTCATGTCTTTTAGATGTGATTTGAATAACCGATTAATCAGAATGCCAGAAAGCGAAACCCAAACAAGCCCTGAATCACTGATATATACTAATAATATTGAAAATGCAAATAATAAAGATTCGAGTATTGCCCCGTGTAATGCAGGTTTGGAATATGATAGCTTTACCGGCCCGCAGGCTAATGAGACCATTAGGGTTAAACCTGAAACTAATGGGAGACGAATTAGAATAAATGAATTTACATTAGAATCTGACGAAGGGGATACTGAAAGCGATATAGAAATTAATCGGGATGAGCAAGATGCATTAAAATTTTTCTCTGCAATCGCAGACGTTTCGGCGACAGAACGTTTCATTAAACGAGTCGGTTTTTGTGATGGGGATAAACCTTCCCGAACTCTCGAATGGCTCAGAGCTATTGATCGCTAACCAGATAACGTACAAGTTGAAATCGCTCTTCAAACAGCCGAATCTACTATTCATTCTTCTCTTAGGGAGTTGAAAAACGCGAAATGGCCTAATATTAAAACGCTACTAGCAAACCGATATGTAAATGCAAATTTCTCAAAAGCGCNAAAGAAGCCTTGGATAGATTAGAGCAACGTCCCGGGGAGGGGTTGTATAATA
>KB306576.1:161670-177767 GCA_000328365.1 Capitella teleta | reverse complement strand
CAACAATAATAACAACAACAACAACAATAATAACAACAACAACAACAATAATAACAACAACAACAACAATAATAACAATAACAACAACAATAATAACAATAATAACAACAATAATAACAATAATAATAATAATAATAATAATAATAATAATAATAATAATAATAATAATAATAATAATAATAATAATAATAATAATAATAATAATAATAATAATAATAATAATAATAATAATAATAATAATAATAATAATTTATTTATTTATATAGCGCACATATACAAAAGTAATGTTTCTATGCAATAAAATATTGTATATGAAATAGAAAACTAAAAGAAGGTTTGATTAAAAAATAGGTTTTCAATTTCTTCTTAAAAAGTCATGTAAACTATCTTATCTAATAAAAAGTGGAATCGTATTCCACAGTTTAAAACCACGATGATTAGAACAATTTAGTCCGCTGAGTCCCTTCTTCTAGCACGCGTGACTATGCGGGCTGCCGTACTCTGAACCCTCTGTAGTTGCTGTTTTGTGTAGTTATAATAATAATTATATCGCTTTTAACATACTTTCACTCAGATTGGTTTTGTTTCATTACCACTGTGGTTTTTGGTTCGTTAAATGTCAACAATATTTTTAAGTTCAGTCAAAAAGCATGTTTTATTTTCACGAGGAAACATCTAAGAATTGAAAATAACAAACACAAACAAAAAACAAAAACAATGATAAATTCATAAACACAAGAGAATTCATTCATGGTTGATGTTAAACGTTATAAATATATGCTTGCTCCAGCGGCAATGTGCTCCTGAATTGCTCGGCCATCTCTGATATATCAGCGTAAAAGTAATCCTGGTGAAATAAGCCAATTTCTTTTTTATTCTAAAATACAGAGTGGGCCAAAAGTAGTCTATCTTACTACATGTTAAAGATCTTAATGCTTTGCAATGGTGCTACGCATTTCTGCGAAAGTGTTACAAAACAGATCGCAGTGTAAAATTACACAAATAAGATAAGAGAAATAAATACTACGTATGGTTAATCTGTCATGCTTTGCTGCTATTCCTATAATTTCTATTCAAAGTCCAGCAACACTTATGCCGATTTATCTCAATTAATAGAGTGCACTCATCATTCTATAATATTTCCTCTTTCGGCGGCAAACCGAGCCCAGACCCTGGATAGGCTTCATTGAACGCATCATTAAGGCAACGCTCTCGTTCTATTGTTTTGTTTTAGAGTGCTATTGTTGTGACAGTAGCACTAATGTTTATCTCCTAAAATAAAAACAAAGCAGAGAGTAGGAGCACCGGATAGTGGGGTAAACCGCAGTGGGGTAAACCGCTGACTACAATCCTATGCCGACCGTGGGGGTCGAGGTCCCGGGTTCGAGACCCGATCACGCCACGGGCGTTATGATTGTGAATTACAATTGTAATTCTTCGGTGACTCTGCAGTGCTGCCCAACTGCGTAACAAGGCCGGGCGCTGTGTACTACTGTCTATGGTGGTATGCAGGATAAAGAACCCTTGGGATTTATCGGTTTGCATTGAAGCGCCATATAAAAGATTACATTCCTTAATTATCGTTCAGGGGCTCCTCTGTTTGTGATCACTCACCACTCGCATTTAAACGTTCCTCCCTCATTCAAAATATGCTTTTTACTTGATTTCTTTGCATAAATGGGCGCAAAATAACATACTCAATCCGATTAACATGGCGTAGATAGACTACTTTTGGCCCACTCTGTATAACAAGATCGTCGTCACAATTATTTTTATCACCAACATCATATTGCGCCATCATAACTGAGTAGTTCATGTTTGGCCTGTTCCCGTAGAAGCAGAGCTGGATTTCGTGAACGCTGAAACTTTATAACGTTTTCATTTTGATTTACTCGAATGAAGCAAAACATGACATCTGTCAAATTCGGATAAATCATTATACACGGTAATATTTGGTTTCTAATCTCTGTTAATCCTTTAAAATCGAGAAATATACGGCACTATCAGGCCCCCGACATATGATAACCTTTGACCTTTTGAGTCAAGCAGACGTACATGACAAGATTTTACTTATCACGATGTTCATCCCCCACTTCGTACATTTAATGCATATTTTTACAACATATAAATTAAAGCCTGAACTTTCTCTGGAATTTGGTATTAACACCAAATTCTGGTGGTGGTTCGCGTAATCGCCGACTGAAAATCGAGGCGACGCCATCGTGCAGACGATCCTTGCGCTATTCTTTCGCGTGGCTTATTTTAACGCATATGTGCTCATAACGTCTAATGAGCGGAGGCGTTATGAATTTGCATTTTGAGACTTTAACATTAGGTAAATGGCAAGAGTGATCTATGCTACTTGTCTATTGAATTTATGCGCGTTATTTATGCACGAATAAATTACTCAAATACACATACTTAGACATGTACTCATTTGTAGAATAAAAAGAATCTACCGCTTACATTTCGCTCGGTCACCATGGAAGGGCAAATACATGGCGCTTCACTCTCATTCCATACCTTACTTCTGTGAATATTTGGTTCATACGCGTTGGGCATGGTGAGCCCAAAGCTGGCTCCGGGTTTATCAGTGACCGTTCCGTTGAACCTCATTCGTGACCCAATCTGGACAAACTTTAGAAACAACTATGAAAATATTGATTGGCAGATTCGCAGTCGGAATATGTATGGTGAGAGCATGCACAGCTTGCCGTCTGTAGATGCCTTGAGTATACCATTACCATAATTGGTACAGATGCAGAAGAACCCTTGAGTTGTTTCTACTTTCACAGCAGTAGCGTTGCAGTAGACGCCATATTGACCATTCAACTGAACAAGGAGGTTGAGTCTTGGGCTGGGAGACATGCAGAGTATGTACTCAGGGCGCAGCGTCATATTCGTGCACGACCCAGACCATACCCTCGAGATACCTGATACCTATATGCCTCAACCACGACACGATACTGCTCGTGTGGGCTTGAACGTGTGTTTAGTGTGCATGTACGTACGTAAAGATGTACATGGCATCAAATCGGCGGATCTCTCTTTACAGGCAAATACAATGTAGTCAAGCCATTATCATTCGATAATAAAATAAGAATCTATATGAAATGAATCCTAGTAACTGCAATGTTCTTGCAATCTAAGATGCTGTTTGGGACAGAAAAATTATCGATTTATGTACATGGAAATAGATATATCTTTTTCGTATCAGTCAGCCCAAAGAAGAAAAATTCAGTTTATACTCAGCGTGTAAATGTATATATAATTAAGGGATTTAAGTTATATAATTAGTTAAGTAAAATAGAGTCCAACAAGAGAAACTCTCATACTAAGCTGAATAATATATTTTACACTATTTGTTCAAATTTTATGTTGCAGCGTTCTCAAAATCCGGAAACATTAAAAGGATTCACAAAACAGCAAAGGTCGATAATTCGTGTGTACGGTAAGAAGTTTTGTAATTATTCATTTATCTGCATAACTATCTTTACTATGTTTTACATGGAATTTCAAGCCTCTGTATACAATTCATCTTGAGATAAAAGTGCAATGAAAGAAAGAAAGAAAGAAAGAAAGAAAGAAAGAAAGAAAGAAAGAAAGAAAGAAAGAAAGAAAGAAAGAAAGAAAGAAAGAAAGAAAGAAAGAATAAACATTCATGAAACATTATACGCAACATGGAAAATTAAGTCGATGCTAGCTGTGAACAGTTTATGAATCACCCTGTATATGCTGTCTCAACAAGAAGGTCGGCGGTTATGGTCGACTGGCAGAAAGAAAAAGTCAGCAGATGAGCTTCAGTGTAGATTTTATTCAAGTGAAATATAATTCCACAAATATGCATTTCAGAATAATATTTCGATCAGGTCTGGTGTCCGTCCCCTGCCTCGCGGCCAAATGTCCGTGGGATATTGATGGGCGATTCTTCCCTGCCTAGATGGACTGCATCACCTTCAATGGGTCTTCTCTCAGGATGTCACCTTGATTTTCTTTGAGTGAGGTCTTATATAGGGGTGGCGAGAGGACAGGCGGTTGACTGACCGATAGCGGCGTGCAGAAAATTTAAACTAATGAGCAATCATGTTATTAATAGGGATTCGGACAAACATTAATTAATTTAAGAATCAGGGCGTTAATTAGTAATTATAATTGACAAGGGGCCCCAAGCCGACTTAAGGGCTGACTTGAAGCAGCTCAGACGAAATGATGAATTTTAATGTAGACTAAAGATGTTAAGGATTGAAATCACACCGCCAGCATTTGGGCGGCGGCAGCGAACTGCATGGTAGCATATTCTGGCGATTACTGACAATGCATAGTATATCCATAAAATGGAAACATCGAAACATATAATAAATATGTAAATATTTTCACTACAAAAATTAAGCACTGTGGTTTGGAGGCCTCTCTTGCAACACATAATTGGAGTTCTGATGTAAGTTTAAGGTGCAAAACTCAATATTAATATTTATTGGTGAATGCTTGGAGCACGCCAGTGTTCTTCTCGGCCATGCTGTAAATTTTTTTCAATGACAATAAGCGGATTTCTCTCGTTGGAATCATGATATCGAAATCTCTTTCGAGGGTTTGTTTCATTTCCGAGCTCATCAAGGAATCGAGTCCCAGATCTCCAAGGGTAGCGTCGGGATTAAGAGTAGCAGGATCCTGGATACCTACGGGCGGAACATACAATTAACTAGAATGCATTCAACAATAGAATTTCGTGAAATTTTATCACGAAACGTTCAGTTAAACTATTATCGCATTATTCACTCAATGTACTTTTGTTTTAAATGAAATAGTCGATCTTATCCCCGTTACTTTTTTGTCTTTATATGGATGTCTTTTTTAAATAGATTGAGTCGATCAAACGTTGGTTGTCATTTTGGTGAGAACTTTTGTGGAGCTCTTTGTTATGCGGACGATTTAACTCTCCTCGCTCCTAATAGAAGTTCAATAAAATTACTACTAAAAATATGTCAAGATTTTGCTAAGGAATATTCTGTAAAATACAATGCAAACAAAAGTGTATATATCTGTTACAATAGGAGTACCTGTGATCTCGGTCTAGACATTAACGGTCATGTGGTATATAAATCGACCACAGCCATCCACATTGGAAGTACTATAGGTCCCAATTGTGCTCGAGAAATTATATCTCGAGGAAAGTCCAAACTAGTGGCCTCTGCAAATCTTCTTTTAGCTAGGTTTGGATTTTGCAGTTCGAGTGTTGTTGCACAGTTATTTAATTCTTTTTGCACTTCTTTTTACGGTGCCGTTTTATGGCGTCTCGATTAACCGTCACTAAATGAATTCTATGTTGCCTGGCGGAAAATTGTCAGCAGGATTTGGAGGGTACATCCACGTACTCATTGTAACATACTTCCTTATTTAATGAATTCTTCTGAAATTTCCCTTCAGTTATTATACCGGTTTAAAACTTTTCATTCCAGCTGTTATCGTTTTTGTTTGTCTTTATCCGTTCATTTTTCCTGTACATGTTTTTGTACGAAATAAATTATTATTATTATTATTATTATTATTATTATTATTATTATTATTATTATTATTATTATTATTATTATTATTATTATTATTATTATTATTATTATTATTATTATTATTATTATTATTATTATTATTATTATTATTATTATTATTATTATTATTATTATTATTATTATTATTATTATTGTAACAAGTCCACACAAAAGAATGATAGAGCATACGTACCCAAGATATAAGTCACAGCAGCCATAACATTTCTGTTATTGACATGGTCGGAGACTTGGGATTTTGTTTGATCGTGGAGAACTCTGCTCGCGAAAACAGTTGTAGAAGAGGTATTGAGAAAAGCATCCAAAATGATGAGGCATGACCCAATGCGCTGCGGGAGGGTGCCTCCGACTATTGCTTCGTTGCCTTCCATGTTATCCATGACAACGCCGACATCTCCAATTGCTCCCCATTGAATTGCAATACCTTTAATAATAAGTTCATTTAGCAACACTGAAAATAGCAACAACCATCCTATAACCTGGGAACCCATCTCTTTGTCTCTGCTCGCATATTCTTTCCAGTGCTGAGTTTGCGAACGCGTAATTAGCGAGGCCGACGGCACCGTGTGCAGATCGATCAGAGGAGAAGACCACGAACCAATCGAGGCTTTCTTTGCACATTTGTCGCGAGCACAGGTCCAGATGAATAGTTGCAATCACTTTAGGTTCAGCAACTTTGACAAAGTTGTCAATTGTCTGGTTATTCATCAGCCCATCTTTCAACACCTTCAAAACAACATTAATAATGATTGAATCTGGAATACATGTATGCACATTTGAGCTGCACTCACCATTGCCATGTTGAATATTCCTCCAACAGGACCGAGAGTTTGAGCCTTTTCAATCACATCTTCAGCTCCGTGCTTTTCAAAAACATTTGATGTCAAAACTGCGACATTCACACCCTGATTGCGCCATTCCGTCACACTGCGACTCTGGTAGCCATTGCGAATTCCGGATCTCGAGGATAGAACCAGATTCCTCGCTCCTCTTTCGACTAACCAGTTGGCCACCTCCAAGCCAACTCCTCCTAAACCACCAATGAGGATGTACGTCTTCGAGGGGTGACACGTGGAGCGAGCAATGGCTGGGATGGGGAGTGCTTGCTTCTGTTCTCCTCGAATTCTAACAACAACTTTTCCTATATGTTTCCCCTGTGCCATAAAGCGGAACGCGCCTTCGACATCCTCCTTCTCGAATGTCGTGGCTTTCAAAGGGATGACAGTGTGATTTCCGATTCCTTCCTCTAGAAGCTGGTACACTGTGCTCCAGTCGCCATTGTCACTCTCAAAGAGAGCATCCAGTAAAACACCATGGAAGGTAATGTTGCGCAAGAACACTGCCATGCCTGTGGAATAAAGCAGGTAAAATAACCAGATTGGTGGCTTATCATTTACCGAGGGAAGAGTTGTTTGACAAATCGAACTTTCCAATTTCCAAGAAGCGCCCGTGTTGTGCAAGGAGCCTCACGCTGGCCTGGAGTTTCTCTTCCGAAAGAGAATTGAGCACAACATCCACGCCCTTACCTCGTGTGGCTTTGAGGATATCTTTCCTGAAAGTGCAATCACGAGAACTTGAGAAATGACAATCTTGAAGTGATGGGAATCGCTCTTTGAGATATTGCTTCTTCTTCTGGGAGCCCACTGTTGTGAACACCTCACAGCCATGACGTAATGCAATCGCAATGGCCGCTTGACCAACTCCTCCACTTCCTGAGTGAATCAACACCCGTTCCCCTCTCCTGATTTTTCCTCTGACGACCAGGGCATAGTAAGCTGTAGCGTACACAACTGGCACTGTGGCCGCTTCTTCAAGGGACCATGAATCTGGCACTGGCCATAGAAAGTTGTATGTTGCATCAACAACGGTTGCAAGACCCTGAAACAACAAGAGAATATCATAATGGGTCATTTTGTCTCAATCTAGTCCCACAACCCTACCTTTGAAGGTGTTAAACCCATCACTGATTCGCCCTTGGTGTTGTAACCGGAGAACTCCATTCCTAGAATGCAATCCTGTGATGCCAGAGCCCCAGGGATGGCCTCCGGTGCAAGTTTTCCTGTTGCCAGCATAATATCGCGAAAATTCAAACTCGTATAGGCCACTTGACACAACTCCTTATCAGGTTGTGATTTGGAGTCAAAATACTTCAGGGAAGATTCGACCCATTTTAGACTGGAGAGATCGCCTCTGGTGTGAGCACTGATGCATGCATATTCTGTGGTCTTGATGCTGTCTGTAACAAAAACCAAACAAAACACAAATAGGTGCTTATAGTGAGTTAACAATTCTAATACTTATTTGTAACGACATGTGTCGGAACGATCCCCATCGGTTATTCACGCAAACATTCATGACCAAATCCTTTCTTGAAATATCGAGAAATTCCTTTGATTCCAGCCCAGGCAGACGTGAGGATCCACATGCGTTGAACAAGCACCTATTTATCACAGGTAGCTGAATAAATTATAATCCAGTAAAGAGCCCATTTATCTCACCTGATTCGTGTGCCGCCATCTTCCATTCGCAAAGACTTAACCATTCCAACAATTCCACTGTAAGAGCCTTTCTCTGATCGCAGCCAAATCCTTTGACCTTGTTCGACCTCTGTTGCAGCCATGGCAACCTTGACCTCTTCAACCCAATGGAAGCCAAGGTCATCAATATCGATCACAGTCTTTTGCAGCGGAACATCCTTCACAGGGCGACAAAGGTACAGTGTATTCAAAACTTGGTTGGATTTCTCTGCCACAACTTGTAACTCCGCATCTGTAAAAATTTGCATCCAGGTTTCCTCATTGCAGAAAGGGCCATCAGAGCGCATCGCCAAGTCCTTCATCTGCGTGAGATCAGTTTCCAATCCACTGAGCACTAAGGGAATGGAGAAGTGACGAGTAGGTTCAATGATGAGTATGAATCCGTCAGGACGAAGCAGCCCTTTGATGGTCCTTAATGCTTCACAGAGGTCTGCTTGAGTATGAAGTGAGCCATCCAAAATTACCACATCGACATCTCTAAGGACCTTGGTCAGTGGTTGATGCAGAGTCCACGCCAAAGATTTGACGTCCATACTCATGAGATGTTCGATTGGCAGCTGGTCAATATGAGGTCCGGTAACCGTATAACCAACCTTCAAAGTTGAGTGGGTGCGCATGAATGGAATAACCCGATTAAACACTCCAGTCGCGCCATATTCAATGATCCTGAGATTTTCGGGCCCACGATGGTAATTTTCATGAACTATATCCATCAACGTCTTCAACATGCGTTCGCTTTGACTCAGTCTCAGAAGTTTGTCATCAGTGAGTTCCTCTTTACGTGCTTCCAGGATGTTCTCAATATTCTTCACAAATGTGTCATCGTAAGAAAGAGCTTCGAGGCATTTCAATGTATCTAACAAGGCACCACTTGTCTCCACGGCTGCATCAAAATTTTGCACCTTATTCTCAAACTCAAATCCAGGCATCTTCTTCAGAATTTTGCCTGCGCTGGCTTCGCATGCCTCGGCATAGATCTTTAACTCATCAGTCGCATTTAATGATTCAGAGTATGGAATGAACTTTTGCTGCTCAATAACAGGATCAGCCTGAGTTTGCTGTCTTCTTGGAGCCACAGTAGCGTGCAATCCGAGAATCTGGACACCACCTGCAGAGCATGTATCGAGATCACTATCCACCACTACTTTCACAGCTGCAATACGAAGAATAACAGATAAGCGAGACGTTACATATAATTTATACTACACACCTTTCTGTCCATTTTTAACGGTCATCACATGACTCTGGTGGACCTGAGGATCAATATTGAGGGATTCAATTCGAGTGGGAAGCCTGTGACTCCTGCCAGGAATATTCAAAATTTGCATCTGCAGCATGGTGTCAACAAACGTCACCCAGTTGTCCATCCAAGCAAGATAACCTTCATCGCCTTGAAAAGTAAAATTTTGCAACTTAAAGTAAGTAAAGTGGATTTATAGTCTGGATCACAGACAATGTTCGTCTCTCTGACTTCACAATACTTCCCCTGGTTATTGGACCCATCAAACCAACTCAAACTCAACTCATCGGGGAGCATACAAGTTAATCGTCACAACACTCACCTCTGTTTGTCGCGGAGAGAATTCCCTGAAACATTCCAGCATACTCATAGCCACGAAGACGAAGCTCTTTGTAGACATCATTGCTGTCCAAATGAATGACACTGTCTTCCACGTGTTCAGTTTCTTTGCCATGTGTCAAGGCATCATCGACAGGACTATTAAGCACGGAAATCCGACCATCAAGCACTAAGGCATCGCTCTCTGACACCTCAAACTGTCCTGTCACTGGAGTGATTGTAACAAAGAATTTGATTGCTCCTGTGGGTAAGCATGATCAGCCTATGTTTTCCATAATATAATTTAGAGAGTACCTGATTTAGGAAGGATGGTAGCTCGATGAAAATGTACATCTTCGAAGGCTACAGACATTTGTTTATATCCTTGACCCGTGATCTTAGCCAGAGCTCTCCAAACTAGCTCCAGGTAGCCAGTGGCAGGAAAAAGAACTCGGCCATCTAGCATGTGTCCGATAAGGTACTTGTCTTCGGGATTGCTCGCAGTGTCCACTTCAAACACACAAGAAGTGCTACCTCCAGTTCCACTACTGTAAAACATATTAAGGGTTGGAACATCCCACGACTGAGTATGATCCCATTGCACAAAAGAAGCAATATTGGGAGTGCCGGTGGAAACAGGAAACTTAACAGGAGCAAACAGAGCTAGAGGATCGAAGTTCACCCCAGCATTATAGAGCCTGAAGAAAACATGTTTGCAATTACTGCTAGCACACATCTAGATTTGATCAACTTACTTGCCAAGATTGGAGAGCAGAAACTCGAGATTATCCTGGTGGTTTCTTTTCATGAGTCCAACAAAGGTACAGTTTTGACTGAGTGAACGCTTGAGGATGGCTTGGAGAAGGCAGTGAGGAGCAATCTCAACAATGATTGCATTGCTGGAGACGTGTTGCAAAGCTTCCTGGAAGAGCACCGGACTGACGAGATTGTTGACGTGGTATTCTGCTGAGCACATCTTGGCAATATCCGCATTCCACCTATCTGCAGGTATGGAGCTGCTGATCCATCTAGCGCTGCGTGGTTTTGGATCTTTGATGACTTCAAGGAGAGCGGTTTTCAATGCAGGAGCAACTTTGGCGATGCAGGGCGAATGGAAAGCAACACCAGCGCTATTGACATTCTTGGCAAAGATGTCCTCACTTTTCAGCTGTTTTATGCACTTGTTGACTGCTTCCAGAGGTCCAGAGATGGTCACTGTGTCTTCAGAATTGTGACAAGCGGCCACGACTCCTTCTGGACACCGCCTCTTGGTTTCCTCCCATGTCATTCCTAAGGAGAATAACTGAATAATATATTTTACTGCGTAGAGCTAAACCATGCAATCCGAACTCCCTTGCTATCGGAACAGTCTGGCTCATAGCGCACCAATTCCTAATGCTAAAATACAGAGTAATTTGCATGCAACCTCTCCCCCCAAGACATGACCCATAATGACAAGGGAACCATTTTCATGCATGGTCGTAATTATCAGGATACACATCCTACGTGATAAAGGAATCAGAGGCTGTCTTAACGATTTCCAAAGCATAGGTATTCATAGAAGTGGCTCGCTGTATTACTTCATGCTCACCAACTGCAGCCATTCCCCCGGGAGGGAGATTGGCCTCCTGTATGCACTGCCCCCGCCAGTAGGCCGCTAAGATGGCTTCTTCTGCAGTCAGACCACCATCCGCATATCCACATCCCAGTTCCCCGACTGAGTGACCAACAAGGCCATCTGGCTGAATGCCAAGTTCCCTCAAAACGTCCACAAGTGCAATCTGAAGTGAAAATCGTGTGGAATTCAAAAGCATTGACTCCAAGTATATACAAACCTGAATGGCGACAATGCAAATGAAAGAATTGAGCGTGCTGTCGTAAGTGCTGTCATCCCCATTCATAAGCAAATGGTACAGATCAATGCTGTATTTGTTCAGCACTTCACTTGAACGCAAAATCGACGTCTTAAAGGTGCCAATGTTCATCAAATCGCGACCCATTCCCAGCCATTGAGAGCCCATGCCAGAGAAAACATACCACACTGGTCTCTGCTCGCCAGCACTCTCCTGGAAAAGGAAACCTGATAAAAGTGACTGTTCTGAGTAATAGTTGTCCTACCCGAATCTCCTGTACATCCCCGTCATGATTCAACAGTCTGTATCCGCGATATGGATGACTTGCATCTGAGTTTAATTGCAGTAGACTCTGGAGCTCAACGTTAGCAGCGTTGCTGTTGACCTTATCCAGCAAACTCTTCACCGCGTCTTTCGTCCGTCCACAAAGCGTGACCAAACGAGTTTTTTCGGCCGCAGGGTGCTTAGGAGCAGCAGCAGTTACGTTGGACTTGAGAATTGCATGCACATTAGATCCCCCAAAGCCAAAGGAGTTGATGCCGACGTATCCACCCTCCCAGGCCGTTCTCTTACTTACAACTGATAAGAGACCGTCAGCTAAACCAGGGATGTCTGGATTAGGACTCTTATAGTGTAGATTGGCAGGGATGGCACCATCTTCTATGGCAATGATGATTTTAGCAAGAGCGGCCAGTCCTGTCCGAAACGGGTATCAAATGACATTTTTATGAATCGGTATTATTTTCAGTATTATGGGCTTACCAGCAACAGGTTCCGGGTGCCCCATGTTGGATTTGGTCGAGCCAATCAGCAAAGGTCCTCGCCTATCTGCCGTGCAGAACACTTCAGTGATGCTGTTAAGCTCTTGGGGGTCTCCAGCTGGCGTTCCTGTGCCATGCGCTTCCACATAGGACACGTGGGCCGGATTGATGCCTGCTTCGGCATACACGGACTTTAGCAGCTTCTTCTGGATATCTCCAGAAGGGAAGGTTACCCCCTGCTCCTTGTTTCCATCGCAGTTGGTGTTTGAGTGAACAAGCGTGGCATAGATTCGTTTGGCTGAAACTTCTCTTTGTAAGAAAACACACACAACAGCCTCGCTTCGACAGTATCCATTTGCTATGATAATCAGGAAAAGGTGAAACACCCAAAATGAAAACTTTCCTATACCTTCAGAATCAAAGGATTTGCATGATCCATCAGGAGACAGCATGTTCAAGTTTTGGAACTGCAGGGATGTTTGAGGCTTGAGGCACAAATTGCAACCACCGACCACAGCGGAGTCACACTGTCCCGCACGAATAGACTGAAGAGCTTCGTTCAGGGCAAGCAGGCTGGAAGAACATGCCGTGTCGATAACGTAGCTAGGACCTATACAAGAAATTGCTTTGAAAATTCAACATAATTTATTCAAGAACAAGACCTTTAAAGTCGAAGAAGAACGAGAGACGGTTAGCAAACATTGACCGCGCACACCCTGTGAGTTCATAGCCAGTGATCTTTTCAGGGTCATTTGGCCACACCTCATGGCACTCTGAGCCAATGCAACCGATGAAAACGCCCGTCTTGCTCCCTCTCAGTGAGTGCAGATTGACCCCTGAAAGCAATAATTTGCTCATATGGATAATCATGAGAATAAAACAATTTACCAGAATCAATGATTGCTTCGTGAGTAACCTCTAGAAGAAGTCTTAGTTGTGGGTCCATAACGTTGGCCTGTTTAGGGTGAACTCCAAAGTGCAAAGCGTCAAATTTTGTCAAATCCTTCAGTTTACCATTCCTACGTGGTAGTCCGTGATGTCCTACGAAACAAAATCTCGCTCAGTTATATCTCTTTAACATTGCTGACCATGGAACATGGTGTTCGAATAATCTCTCTGCAACCCTATAGTTATAGACAGACAATATGACAGACAGACAATGAATTATCAGCTAGATCAGGTACCAATGCTCTGAAGTTATCATTCCTTTAATTGCTCTTACAGCGCGTATAGGACAATTTCAGACTTCCTCTACCATCACACATACCTGGTGGCCATCGTCTGTCGTCCTCTGTGACCATATCTTCTTCATTGATTAAATGTTGCCGGAATTCCTCGATGCTGTCAGATTCTGGCAGTCTGCCAGAAATTCCAGATATGACCACGCTACCTCCTCTTTGATGATGCTGGTTGGTTTGCAGTGGCTGATTGACTGAGTAGTCACCCACTGAGAGCACACCGGTCATTTTGGTGAGCATGGTTCCAATTATAGTATCAAGTTGATGCCTGCAAACAAATTGATTTAGATCAGGATCGGGTTGTGCTTTTGAGTAATTTTACATGCATATTTAATTATTGAGTAATTGAGCAACATGGACTATTACTCTGTAACATCAAGCAATTACTTAACCGTTTTAAAATTATTTGTTTATTATTACAGAGCGGTTTCGCCTTGAATGTCTCTCTGACCATTAGTCCAGTAAATCTAACTCAAATTGGGCTCGGACCCGGGCATAATTGCAACACAGGATTTTTTCATACCATTCGACGCAGAAATGACTGCTCTTTTACATATTCAAAATTAAGAATAATTGTTTTTGGGGAAATGCGTCAAATTTTGACTCAAAAATTAGATTTACGTTATTTCCCAACAACCACCATGGTGTCATTAAAGCCATCTTGTGACATCTAAACATATTTTTTTCCTCTGATATTTCAAACACAAAATTAAGACTTATATATCGTACTATTGTGATGTATAATGTATCTAACAAGTCGTCTTCCATAAAAATATCTCCTATGTACAATGGCGTGCTTTAATTTCCTCAAGCTATATACTCGCCCAGATCCAGAGTCAATCGCCCACGTAAATTTGCAATATATTGGATTATACTATATACGTAATACTCGTAAATACTTATCAGACAATAGGTAATACAAATATGATAATATATTTATGTAGAAAGGAGATTTGATGCACAGTAAAAATCGCTTAGTAGAATCTAATCGGATGCCCTTTCAAGTAAAATTAAAATTAGGTTAAGTTTTAGTTTAAATAAAAAACGTCTATCGAGAACAATGTGAGATGTTATTGTACGTGTTTTTGTTCTCAGATTACATGCAAGTGTACAATTGAATGTAGTCATATAAATGCAGTTATCTGCATGCAGTTATCTGCCACCAATTAGCAGATGAGATGCCTCTCTAAACGGAACTCGGAATAACCAATGATTTAACCAAGGTGATTGCTTTAATTTACAGGATCCGATCGCAAGTTGTGCATCAACGAATCAATTAGACGAATATTATTTTGCTATTGCATCACTTGTGCGTTCGACCTTTCAGACATCGCATGGTACGAATTGTGTAATTTTCAGTGAATGACAACATGTAACACAGGAGGCCCTTCACGTAATTAGATCATGCACTCGTAGAATGATGCTCTCATTATGTTAGGGATTAGGGGCCGATTCCCGAAAGAAACTTAAGTGGTAAAATTAAGTTCGGGAGGAGTTAAGTTGACTAAAACGATTCCAGAAACAAACTTAAGTCCCCTAGACTCTACAAAACTTAAGTGACCTCTCCACCTGACTTAACTCAAACTTAGTAAATTCAAGATGGCGCAGATAAGAAGACGCCAAAATAATGCTATGGTGTCAACACCTAGAAGGAGCCTTCCATGCAGGAGAAATGCAGATGGGATTTTTTAAAGTTTTTTTGTGCCTCTTTTTCGTGCTCATACTTTGACTCATGACTGACGAAAGTGGCGATGCAACAGCGACACTGAAAGTCGTCTGCCTTTGGCACATTGACCCGAAAACGTTATGACTGTAAAGTGGGAAAATAGCACTTGTTGCGTTATGATTAAGCATCAACGATACTATACACTGGCATTTCGCGTTTGTGATGCTTTCGTTTTCGATAAAGTTTTGGAAAAATCATAAACAGTTCATAAAAGTCATGTTGTAAGGTACGTTTACCACTTATCAAATTTCCTGCCATGTCTTATACATTCCTTGGCAGATAGCCAAATTCGATTTACGCTACTTAAGTTAAGTTTAGCAAAAATGCGTTTGTGGAATCGACTTAACTTGAAAACTTAACTTATTAACTTACTTAACTGGAATCGGCCCCAGCCCCAGGGGCCGATTCCCGAAAAAAACTTAAGTGGTAAAACTAAGGTTGAGAGGAGTTAAGTTGACTAAAACGATTCCAGAAACAAACTTAAGTCCTCTAGACCCTGCAAAACTTAAGTGACCTCTCCACTTGACTTAAATCAAACTTAAGGGCCGTTCACATATGTGCGGGCGGGCGTTTTCCGCCCGCACGCAGCATTTTCCATCTCACTATTTTATGTTTGCGCGTTCACATATGCGGCTGCGTTTCTGCGGGCGTTTCCCGCCCGCAATCAGATGGATCGGTTGGAAAACAGAATGCGGGCGGCGTGATCTGCGCATGCGCGACTGCACTCGGCGATTGGAATTCAGAGAGGAAACATCCGGCTGAAGAAGAGCGAGCATGAAGAATGATCCAGTTGTGGCGCTTATTGAACTTGTACGATAGTAGAAGATGGGGGAAACAGATACTGGACTAACATATTTTATAAC
>KB306576.1:84506-155796 GCA_000328365.1 Capitella teleta | reverse complement strand
GTCATACTTCAACAGCAACTCACTTCAACTCAACATAACCAAAACCAACTACATGACAATACAGCCAGAGCATATACATACAAACAACGATGCTCATATCAGAATACACGACACAAACATCGAACGAGTACACGAAACAACTTTCTTGGGTGTAACCATAGACGATTAACTCTCATTCCGCTCCCACGAAAAGCAGGTAGAAAACAAGGTTTCAAAAGGTCTCTTTGCACTACGCTCTATCAAACACATTTTACCAAAACAACACTTGAAACTCATATACCACGCCCTAATCTCCCCACATCTTTCATATGGCATCACATACTGGCACTCCTCACCCAAGACATACCTTCACAGACTTAGTGTTCTACAAAAGAAAGCCCTTCGCACTATAACAAACTCTGAATACAATATGCACCACCTGCTCGAATTTTCAAAAGCCAACACATACTTCCACGTAATAAAATGTACACATTTGAACTCCAAAAGATGATGTACAAAATTAACCACAATCTCCTCCCCACCACCATCCCTACTGCATTCACTACAGACGCCCCATCCCACGCATACCCCACACGCCACAGAGGAACCAACCCGATGCCGACAAGAAAGTACACACACACCACTTCACTCACAAAAGCTTTGTACATACAGGCCCACAACTTTGGAACACACTCCCAAACGTAACAAAAAGCATTACCAGCCTCAGAACTTTCAGCAAGAACCCAAAAACAGCACTCATCAGTCAAATAAAATGCGTCATCTCCTCCACTCCCGACCCCCAATTCTCTACGACGAACACCCCCTGCCCCTCTCCCTCGATTTCCATGTACCCCCCCTCTCCCCATCCCTTCACCTGAAATGCGTCATTGGCTCCATTTTGTTACATTTCGTTTCTTCTCCCCCACTTTCCATTTCATTCATTCATTCATTCATTCATTCATTCATTCATTCATTCATTCATTCATTCATTCATTCATTCATTCATTCATTCATTCATTCATTCATTCATTCATTCATTCATTTTTTTTCCCTTTGTTCTTTTAATGTATACAATTTCTTCAATTTCTTCATTAGTAACAATCATTATTTAGTCATTAGAATCGTCCTATGGGTGGCTCCGACCACGTGTCTAAAGGTCCCTGCGGCCTAAGGGACCATCCAATGAATGTATTGATGCAAAATAATGTGAGCCTAAATCAAACTAAATATAGCATGCATGCATTCATGAATAAATTCATGAATGAGGATCCAATCCTATCCTATCCTATCAAGGCTATCAAAGCCAAGTTCGACGTGACAACGCTATAGAGACCAAGAGCATAATAAAATTAATTATCTAAGGCGAAGAAGAAGATCCTGAAGAAGAAAGTGACCACAGATATGTTTGGCATTCCTATAAACTGTCTAAGAGAGGTCATGACGAACACGAAAACCAAAATATATGAAATAAAATAAAATAAAGTAAATGAAACCTTAAATGCCACGCCTCTCTGTAGTTTGGTGTCAATCACCGGTTCATTCAATTGACTATCGTGCCAACAGATTCAGGCACAGACAGACAAACACACAAACAGAGCGATATATATATATAGAATAAAAAAATATAAATAAATAAATAAAAAATAAAATAAAAATAATTAAAAGGAAAAAAGAAAAATCTACAAAAATGACAACTCTGGTTCAACTCTGCGAACTCCGACACGTGGTGGTTTTATTGTAGCATAGGATGCTGAATATTGCAGCACGGTGTATGATTCACCTCGATCCAGGGAGAGAAGTACCGCCCCAGTCACGAGTTGAGTTCAACTGACATAATATTTATGATATCAAAAGGTTGACATCACAACTCTGAATTCATTGTCAACTCAAAATCAACTAACTAATAAATTTGACATCAATTTGTTGCATATAAATATTACATAAGAATTGACTATATAAGTTGACATCGTATATGTACGTATATGCACATATATGGTCTTAAGTCCGAATGCTCATAAGTCATGAGATTAGGGTTAGGGACTTATGGGTTCGGGTTATGGTTACTGTAGACCCCGAAGCCGCCAAGCCGTGAAAATACGGCTGGCTGAAGCATCAATTCGGCGGCTAGCCGGCTAAGCTGACTTTTCCTTACGGCTAGGGCTGAATAAAAATCACGGCTCAAGCCGGCTCAGAGCAAGCATAATTTCCCTGATTCTGAGTGCAGAAATCATTAAAATTAGTACCGTTAAAGGGAGGGAGAACTTGTTAAAAATGGACTTTGAGTCGTTATTTGATGCACCAAAAATGATTCCTATGCCTGGCCCACACAAGGAATATCATCCCTAACGATTTCGCGGAGATATATTGCTAATTAGGCGTGACATCAGGAGCTGTGATGAAACACCGAGTTTCCCATCTTTTACAATGGGCCTCGTCATATCAGCGTGTCCTGCGACTAAACCCCTGGATATTTTTTTCTTTCCTGATGGCGGCGCATATCAGGGGTCGGCATATCGCGGCCCGCGGGCCGGATCCGGCCCGCGAGGGCTCTGAGTCAGGTCCGCAGCCCTTCTTTGAGTTTCAATGAAATCCGGCCCCCAGAAGGCTCAGGATTTAATTTTCTTTGAAAACTGTACCAAAATGCCCTGATTGGTAGTGTTATATCACGTACTTACCTTCAACACAATTAAAGCCATTTAATAGCTGAAGTCACATTGAAAGTTGTTTCATACTAATTTAATTACTATAATATTATTAACAGATTATCTTGTCTGCTGGAGTGTGACAAATTTGAGTTGGTCATTGCAGTTATTCATTTGTGGCGTAGAAACACATTGCCTCAGTCGAGGAAGCATATATATAATCAGTGTTGATCGCATCTACATTTACTGTTCACTCCACTGAATGTTGAACATTTCGATTTGTTTTGATACGAGGAAAGGTGTTGGCCAAGTAATTAGCGTGCTTGGGTAATATAAAAAGTCCATTTTGATTTTCATGAGACAAATGCCTAATGGTAAATACGCCACTGGGGAGCTAACAGCGACAACATTCGGGCGACTAGGTCGAGTGCGTTATGACTATCCACAGTGATGATTAGCTTATGATGGATTCAACCGGACTTCTGGCAGCGCAGGGCATCTCGGCCAATCACATGTCGAATTATTCATTTACACGGAATGCCAACGTATTTGGAAACCCATTGAAAAGAGTTATCGCGAAGGGTGATCGAGGCATTCCATCAATACTATTCATAATTGGATTATTTAGGAATAAATTAAACGTACTAGCACACATTTACGCAGTAGGCCGACCGCCTCGTAGCCTACAGGCTACAAACATGCTGCAAAGCTTGTCTGCTGCGCACATTGTGATTCTCAACAAGAACAATTTCCCTCGTGTGACTATAACGTTCTGACGATTCAAGCATGATCATAATGTATGGAGACTATTTTGACGATCGCGAAATAGTACTGATAGCTTCTGCCAAGTAGTCGTGAAAATAGACGGCGACGTGGTTTCAGTTTCGTTTGTTCGCTAATGCATTGGAAATCAGAGAAATTTGGGGCTTCACACTAACCTCAAGTGATTTCAATTACGAAGGTGTTAATGACAATTTTTTTTTTCATATCCTGCAGGTGATCGGAAAGCAGCCCAACCGCCGCCGCTCCCGAGAAGTCTGCTATCCACTTAATCTGTTACTGACTTGCTCAGTGAGTAACTCAGTACAGTAACTGTAGTAGTACTTACTATAGTAGTACAGTATTGGTATAGCTGACATACTACAGTGAGCCCTATACAGACCTCGCCCGAGAATCTGTGCTAAGTACAGTAGTACTAGCTGCATTCTGTAGCCATTATGATTATGATTTGTGGGGATGATTATAAATATAGAGGCTTGGAACGAGATTAAAGGGATGGGGAACTGAATTTTAAGTGATGTTCTATTGACTCATAGCACCTGTACTATTAGTGGACTACTGACTAGTGTAGTTAAAGAGGACCTCTGTAGTGTAGTCCGTTCATTTCAGAACATTTTTGACCAATTATATGTATAATATGGGCTTTTGTAGATGATGAGAGACAATTATTGAAAAATTGTTCAACTGTAAATGATATTCAAGACAAATTCAAGTAAGAATTTCCTGCTCAGGCAAAATAGCTCGAAATGAGATGAATGCGATATTTCTTTTATGGGAACTGCTGAAAGATCTGCTCACTCGACTGCTCCCATTGTTAACAATAACAGAATTACTTTTTATCACGTCACTACTGTCTGAAATCGAACGCGAGAAGAAAGCGAGATTTTAAACCTCTCAAATTCGACTTATCTAGGTATTATAGCTTACAGCAAGCGTATCGTCAAAAATATGTCATGCAGTCAAAAGGCGTATTTGTTTTTTTGGGATGCATCCTCTATCATCTGTTACTGGTTCAAAGTAATCAGAGGTCCTCTTTAATTTCAACTTGAAAGTTGAATTTTGGATTGGATATTTTAGCACAGATATAAATGAGTTTAATAGTTATAATCTGATGAGAGGTCTGTATACCCCCATCATCCATGGTGTCTCACTGTAGTATGTCAGCTAATGGGATTTATTCATAAAAAAACCATTCTGTCTATTTTATATTTTTTCATCTGTGACTTCTCAGTCTTCTGTGAATCATGACCCATTTTCTAAGGAATTCTCTTTGAGTTAAAAGTATGCCCGCTATTGTCAATGGCGTTGTGTGCGTTGTATGTGGTGATATGGCAATTATTTATATGAAAGAACGAGTGATTTGATTGAATGATTACTGAACACCATGATTAATAACATCCATCACAGGATGCCGGAGTGCACAGTTTGTGGCGACACAAATTTTGAGAGAGTGGAGGGTTTCTTCTACTGCGTCAGCTGTCAAACGCAGTCTCAGGTAAACCGTTCCCTTGTGCACTGACTTCAACTCTGACGGTTGTGTTCACAGCATGCTCGCGAGGAGGAAGTGGAGGTCGACTGGCGAAACGAGAACGAAGATGAAGAAGCCCCAGTCGAAAGACCAGCACTGGCAACAGTGCAGAAAATGAAGAAAGGTATTTCAAATTGAACTCTCCTGGCACTCACTTGTATCTTTATATGTAGCTTCCAGGGATCTCGGTCGTCCATGGGTCTGTCACGAAGCTTGGCAGTGTGTGATCAAAGCACAGGTCAAGGCACTCATTAGCCTTGGAGCAGATAAGCGACTAGATGTCAGTCACCCTCAATCAAAGAGAAACAGGGCTTCAACTCTATCAATCTTCCAGGATGTGGTGTTTCGTATGTGGGTACTCTACCTCAACCGATACAAGATCGCGTTCCAGGATCCGGCTGTTTTGGGAAATCTCCCTCAAGCGACGCTGCAGGCGGCTCCTCTGCGGATGAAGAAAGGCGTCCTGGTTAAAGCCAGAATGCGGTGAGTGCGTATACGCTAACAGGATGTTGACTGCGTTAGTGCTTCAGAGATAAATACGTGGGCACGTTGGCGCAGCCTAACCTTCACGACAGACTGCGGGCGTATTTGGTCAAACAAGGAACGTTGAATCGGGAGAAGTTTAACGTTGATGAGGACGACGAGGTCTCTGTTGCCTCTTGTGATTTAATGATGTTTAATTATTTAGGTTTCTTTATTCAAAAGGTGGATGAGGATTTCTATGATGGCGACAATCCATTTGAATCGGAGGAAATTAACTTCTTGGAGAAACTGTCAAGGGTGGAAAATCAGAGCAGCAGGAAGAAGAAAAAACTTTATCAGGAGCTGGTTTGTTTTCTTTGTCTCGATTTTACACATCCGCTTGCACGATTTAGTATTTTGAGTTAATGAGTGTGCTGTTTTGCAATCTTTTGTCAGATTGTTACCCCAAAACACAACTGTAAATCAGGGCCTGTGTTCTTTTAAATTAAAACATGGTCATCAAAATAGCTGGTTGACATCCTCAGACTCAGGTGTGATCTAAATCATTTAGCTATGAACAACTGTTGTATTCAGTTGAGCATTCTAAACTGTCTACCAGCTATAGTGGTGAACTAAAAGACGCTTTTGTGAGAGAACTCGCTTTTTGTGGTAAGTGAAATGTGTTTTGAACCCCCCTTTCTGTGACTGCTATACAATTGTACTCCATCTAATCTTGAAGTCTGCTATGAGCATTAATCACAAATGAAGAATTGTGTTTAATAATGATAGGGGAATATTTGTGATAATTAGGCTATCATGAATATTCACCATTTGAATATTGACCATCTTGTTGGCCATTATTCCAAGGGGGCCTTGGACCTCATTTACGTGAATCTACCACAAACGGCTGTTTCAATTTCACGAAAACCTTGAAATATGACAAGGTTGGCTTAGTGCAGGTTTCGGCTCGAGGGGTCACATATATGGCCTCTACCGGGAACATGTACTCTATCTAAGTTATATAAGCTGTTTATTGTCAATACATTGATTACCCCCCCCCCCCAAAAAAAAAAAAGGTAATTAAATGAACAATAAATGGGGCTCTGTCTGACAATTCTGCCAGCTGACAATTTTGTAAATCGTTGCTATTTACTGGAATCAGATGCAAGACCTTGCGTTGGATGCTTCCAGGTGTAAATATAAAGTTATGGAATGAGGGCATGTGACCCACTTATGCACAGCAACCGGTCCATATTCCCTTTGCATTAATTTGTAGGGTTAGTCATATCAGTTTTGATTAAATTGTTGTTTTGTGTTTTTTTTCATTTTTCATTTTTTTTTTTCATTTGTCAATTCCTTTTCTCCATTTTCTCCATTTAAAAAAAAATTATTATTATTATTATTATTAAAACTGTATGTCAATGTGAATGGCATTAATAAAATGATGATTAATAATATTTAAGCAGTCATGAAATCATCATTAGCTTGCAGTTGATTTCATCAGAATGGTTGAAGCGACAATTTCTGATGCAGGAAATTGCAACTCGTTTGATATTGTTTTGGAATTCATTGACCTCTTTGAAATGTTCACTCTTGCTTCTTTGCTGACGGAATCTAGAGCATTCTTTCAATTATGTAATTGCTTAAGCACTCACTTTTTCATACAGGACGTGAAAAACATTCCGATCGAGGAGACGGACAATTTCTACCTTTCATGCACCCTTGGGTTCTGCATGCTTGGTTTGAAATACACCAATCCTTTGGTCATGCCTGGAGACCTGGTTCGATGGGCAAAGCTTGGAAAAGTTCCACTTCAAAGCGCGATAAAATCACTACCGGATGATATGAAGCTGATTGGTAACGACCGCCAAATGTTCTCGTGGGCTGTGAGTATGGAGTTTCACTGTTGGCCATCGTGCATTTTCTTGTTCTAGAGGGTTCCTTCGACTGACGAGTTAAGAGAGCAGTGTTGGCGCCTCTCCACGTCTCTTGGAATTCTGGATTTTGCACCAGTGGATATCAAACTCTTGGCCGATCGCTACATCGAAGAACTCCGCCTGCCTGGTACGCAGTCACTATCATAGGTCGTGACCTCACGGTTGTGTTGATTTATTATCAGGTGAACTTCATGCCCTTGTTCGTCACCTGATTGAGAGCAATCCGATCGACACTCACATGACCCAGGCAGATTCACGTCAATTCAACTCTGGGTTTGAAGTGTCACGCATAGCAATGACGTACGTTGTGATCATGCTTAAGCTCCTCTTCTGCTTGAATGACGACATTGAACAGTGCGTACGAATTTAAATCTAAAATTTAATTAATGCAAAATATCACTCTCCAGCACTCTCAGCGATTATGCGCGCAATATGAACGCAATTATTGAGTCAGGTATGAATGTCTTCTTCTTCTGAGGTTTTGTGTTATGTCTGCTCCTGTGCAGGTACCCAGCTGTTTGTGTGGGACGATTGGGTGTCATCCATTCAACATCATCTCCACACCTCAGCCATTAATGGTCTCCTCAAGGAACCCAGGTGAATTTACCTCATTGAACATTTCAGACTTATTACATGCACTAGTGCTTTTTAAAAAAACTAGTAAAAACCCATCTTTTTAATATTGCATTTAATCTTTAAATCATTGTCCATTTAATGTATCTTATTGTACATTGCATAGAAGCAAATTGCATTCTATAAATGAATAATATTATTATTATTATCTCTGCTCTTTGCGAGTGATGCTGAGAGATCAATGCGTTTACTGTTCTCTCTCTTATGTAATGCTTGACTCTTCCAATTCAGGGATTTAAACAGAGTGAAAGACCTTCCAGCATTCATGGAGACATTCAACACCATATTAGGGGAACGCTCCATCATAGGACAAAAAAGTTGGTTTATCTAAAAATGAGTTATAAATCTGAGCGCAAGAGATTTAACTTACTTTTCATCCTACAGCTCTGTATAATAAGCAAGAAGTGAGGGATGTGTTGAAACGCCCGTTCCAGTTGCTCGCCAACCGATTCAACCGAGATGAACCAGCAGAAACATCAACCCTGGACTTTGACCTCGATTGTCCCGCACAGGAAACCCCGGACGCTCGCCTTGATTTCTGCCAGACCTCAGTGAAATTCATCCTGGAAAATGACGAGTTTTTCCGCTCGATCGAAAACAGGCAAAACCCGGGAATCTCTACGGCCACGATCGAACAGGTGCTGTCGGAAGACCGATCCGATTGTGGCTCCATCATCTTGGATCGCGCAGCTGAAGACGACGAAGATTTGAGCGAGGATTTACCTTCGAGTTTACCCTCGGGGCAAAGAGATGCCCCGGAATCCAGAGCAAAATCTGCGATTCAGGACATGATCCAGACGAATGCGGAGACTGAGATCATCACTAATGATCAGGAATTTCAGAGACTGCGGGAAATTTGCGTGCACCGGAATAAGTACCACTACAGTCGGAAGAATGAAGGTTTTTACCTGTCGTATCAGTGGCTGCTGGATGTCTGCAGTGAACACATTGGAGAGCCAGCTGAGGCCTTGAATCAGACCGTCACATCCTTTGAACTCAAGCTCATTATTCCTGACAGCCAACTCGATAGAGCCAGTAAATATCGTAAAAAAAATGTTACTGGCAAATGGAAATTTTCCTCCTAATAAATCTGTATATTTTTTATTTTTTATTCCCAATTATTTCTCTTTGAATTCTCCGTTTAATTATTACACATGTGGAGATATTTGAGATAGTTTATTTTTTAAATAGTTTATAACTATCTGAATTTCAAAATGAAAATGAGAATTCGATTTAGGAATTTAGGCCTGATCAGGAAGTTCTAAATGGTTGTGCCTAACTGGATTTAGGTTACTGAATTGTGCTTTAATTCAGTTTCGGTTGGTTGGTTGGAGTCGGATTATGACACATAATAGACATACCTCACCAGTTCACTGGTAAACTCATCTCTTATATTTAATAGATAATTTCATTCCTATTTCAGATAAGAAATTAAAATTCTTAAATAATTCATTGTATCTCATCAACGATTTAAACTGTAAGGTCTGAAAAAGGATATAATTATTACAGCGGACTTTAAATTGGCACCAGACAGGCAGATTAAGAGTTCATTTAATCATTGCTAAAACCCCAACAGCCATTCCAAGTGTAATTAAAACAGTAGTCTCATGTAACTTAGCCCAAGATAATAAATAAGCCACTCATCAAGGGAGGATTCCATGGTATGATGGGGGGAAATCAATGATTTGATTCGAGGTTCACCACTTCGCCGGTGTTCGATGATTGGATGCAGGAATGGAACATCGATCAGGACACCTGCGATGCAAACATGTGTGCCTATAATTACGTCTATAGCAATGCCTCGATTAGGAACGCCGTGTCTGGTTCTCCTTAAGAACTTCTTATTCAGAGAACTTCGTCACTTGTTGTTTGTGCCAATGCCACACGTTTCTTGGGTGCGGCCTATGGTGAACAGATCTAGTAACATGTTATGACGAAAGAGACTCAATGACTAAATATACATGTAGATCGAATATTCGAACAAGGATCGAACGCGGTTAAGAAAGTCGAAAATAAAGACAATTTTACGACGGTGTTCATATACATGCAAAAATAAATAGTAATATTGAAAAGCATTCAGGAACTGTCGAAACCCCCCCCCCCCCCAAAAAAAATAAAAAAATAAAAAAATAATAATAATAAATATTGTGCTCTGACGATATGCGGTTATGCACTTTATACTTTGTATATTTGATGATGGCATTAAAAATATGGCTGACATTCTGCTAAGCATTTGTGTAAAGAAAAATGCAGCACATCATAATAATTCTCAGTGTATAGGTATTTCCTATATAGTTTATCTTTGGAGACATTGTTACATTTCTTACATTTTCCTTGCCTAATAATAAGAACATATAGTATCCACCCAGCGTCTCAACAAAGATAGTTTTATCCTGTACCTAATCAAATCATAATGTTTTGTCACCTATAATAGCCATTGAGTCTTAATTATTACTTTAGAATAGAGAAAACATGTACACTGTAGAGACGTATAATTATGCAATTACACGTGTATAGATAGACCTGCGGGGTACATCATATATATCGTTATATAGGGCCTACCCATGCAATGTTATGCATGGGAGAATATCAAGTCACTCAGATAACTGGCTAATCATGATCATCCAGCATTACCGGTATTCTAAACTTCCATGCGATCCGGTTCGTTCACACGAAAGATCAAAGGATAAATATCGCTTTAAATCATTCCTACATCCAAACCCCAATCCCTGATTCGATCCTAGGTTTAGTATCACATCTTCCGCTTGCCGTATACCACGCTGAATGACCACCTTTGCCGCCTCCAATTCACCTGCAGAGGCGGTGTGTCTGATCGCGGTCGATCTTATCGAAATCTTCTCTGAACATGAGGTTATCGATTTTTGCCTCGCAACCACCTCGCGGATCAAAACACAAGAATTATGCCGCCGCTCAGTTTTGAAGCGAATCGTTGAAAGTTGCCGAGTACATTTTTTCCCAGAGCTTTTACCGTGACTTTGTGCTTGCATGCTCATCGACCGACAGCCGCTTTCAGTGTGTGTTCGGTACAGCGCGCGCTTGAAATATTATTGTCACTTCATTGGCGACAGGAGGGCGTGTATTCTTGCAACTTTATCAACGGACTTAAATATCGTAAACATGTCGTACTTGGTGAGTGTGTTCACATGTTTTGTTGTATGTTTCTGTTATGTAATTGTTTGATCGATCAATATAGCACCTGCAAATCGCATAATGATTATTATAGTTAGTTGCACAGTGTAAGTTGTGAGTGCAAATGTAATATATATAATATTATAGATATACCAATTTTACCCTGACATGCAATGGCGATATATTACATGTCTGCTGTAATCTGCAAACGTATTAACAGCTCAATTTGGATGAAACCAGTCTGATCCCTCGATCACCTGAAAATAATTAATGTATTCAAAATTTGATATTTCTAGCTATTTGTAACTATCAACATAGAACAGAAATATGATGTGAAATATTGGACCTCGGTATATCAGTATAACGGTGTATCATTACAGGTACCGTTGAAGTATTAAACTGATAAGTGTGCTGTCGAATCATGCCTCGATAAACCACACATCGGATTTCCGCATAAAACTTGGCATAAAAACCGATTACTTTCATTGGCCCGACACATGGCCCTGATCTATGAAAGAGACACCATCGACCAGGGACTCAATTTTACATGTGGTGGTGATCGAGGCATGCTTTCATGTTGCTCTCTCCAGGTTAATTCAGCAATTCCCCCTGTCAATGTATTTCTGTATAATATTACTATAGCATAACGACTATATAGGCACACGCTTCACTCTCTTATTTGTATATATTGTATATATGCATAGGGGACCTATATATATTTATATATATGCCAGAAACATGTTTTCATTCAGAATGGGCTGTTTTATATTGCTCTCGTTTCTACACCCGTGCAAAGTTCACGTTGTAAACACCAAGTAATTCATATAGCACTGCTTCACAACGCTTCAAGAGAAAGCATCCGAGCAACGCAAATATTTTTCTCTATATGTCTATGTAAACTAAGGTATATATACACTTTCTTCGGCTTGGTGGGAGGTGTCAAATATGTGGATCTTGAATCGCTTTAACTCTATATCAAAATGAAGAGTTATCATGTTATCTTCCGTGAATTAATATTCACTTACCGCGGTTGTTATCGTTACGATCAGTGTATCATAAACCGATTATCTCGATACTTGACCATTACTGTGCACGTGGTAACATCACTCGGAATAATTTTACCGCTAATTACTGCCATTTGTACCAATTAAAAGCCAAAGAACAATCGATTAGCGACCTAACTGTAACTGTTAATTGCCGGTAATATTACATAAAAAACTCTTGCATACAGTTGCCTGAAATGGCCATTAAAATTGAGCGCCGCCTTTCTTCTCCGACAAGTATGAAGCCACTGGTTGCAATCTCGCCCACTTTGCCTTCTGGTGATGTCATTGGCAGCTAATGGGTCATTAATATTGGATGGCGAGTAAGTAGCACCCACGTGAGTCCACAGAATGCTGTTTTGTTACGTAGAACACCGTTCATTTAGGTGTGGACTGTGCGTGACTGCGTGCAATTTGCATTTGCCTGTTGTATTATTATGCATGGCAATGGCATCAGCGATTTTGAGAGTTAAGAGTGATCACTGATTGACAATGTTTTCAGTATTATGGCTGTGTGTGTGCTTAGCCTATAATTATTTATAATCCAGTTGCTCATATTTTTGATATATTTTCCTTGCATCGAAGCACTTTTTCGTCTTCCGCTTTTCATTATTATTCATGGATCAATATCCCTAATCAAAAGTATTAACCTAAGTTTCACCTGCTCTGGGGGTTATATGTTACGTGGCTATATTTCCATCCTCTGATCGGGTCTTTGAAATACGTAATTCGAATTTGATATTCATCACGCCATTGATCAAACAGAGCAAAGCAATGGTTGCCACTCGGACTTGTTTGGTCCTGTTCTGCGGAGATGCAACCTCAGCGCATCGTGAACGAAGGTCGTCGTGTTTGCATGTTGAGTTGCCGACTGTTTGCAAGCAGCACTCGATTGATCTATTGAATAATGAATGCATAAGGACACACACTGTATTCACCAGTGTCTCTGTGGAAGATAAATCACTGAACATAGGCCAATCAATATATGCTGAATGGTTTCACTTTGACCTAATTAAATAACTGAGATTGTTTTTTTTTTGTGTTCTGTGGAAATGTATTCCTAGCTAAGACAGAAAACGCAGCGCAGTTCTTACATAAATGACATAATTGATGAGCAATGTGCCTCTGTCATAATTATTATATATTCTGTCACCCAAAATAAAACTGCCATTTCATTTCATTTCATTTCAGACGGAAGAAAAGGCGAATGAATTGGCCTCTCAGTTGGATGTTGAGAAATCTCGGATTGAAGGTGAGTTGAAATCAAGTGGCAAATACAAAACTCCAAACAATGTCCAAACCCAACACAGATGACGTAAAGGCGAAGAGGAGTTGCCGTAACATGCAATGAATGGTGCGGGATTAACTTAAAAAACTGCCAAATTGCTGGTGTGAATAAACAAATAATCATTGATTCAAGTTTAAGTACGTACACGGAAGATCCCCATTTGCATACATGAGTGACATACTAATACTTGAGTAATAGCATTATTGATCTCGATTTGAAGATTGTGGCACAAAGAAGTGTTTGTATTATAAAAGTTTTAAAAGGCATGCACATTTACAATAGCACAATCACTACTATTGACTTACGATGTACATCGTCACTTTTCAATTTCTTTCACAGAGTGGTACGCTGCTTTCCAAATATTCGACGCCAACAAAGATGGCCACATCTCTTCGACTGAGCTGACCGCATTACTGCGGCAAATCTTCCAGGATCCAACGGAAGAACAAGCTCAGGAGATGATCACAGCTTTGGATGAGAACAGTGCGCAAATTTCCTGCTTCCATCTTCTTATATCTTTCGTTTGCTTCTCACTTGACATTTCAATTATAACGACATGTAGTTGTAGTTACTCCACGCAGGATATGACCAAGCAACTGATTACATAACTTATTATTATTACTATGATAACTTCCCTGCGCTCACAGAATCTGGTCAAATCGAGTTCCCAGAGTTCTGTAAGCACATGAAAACGCAGTACAAGACCAACGGTGAGAAGAGCGAGGAGTTGAAAGCTGCTTTCCAAATCTTCGACAAGGATGGAAACAACTTCATCAGTGCTGATGAACTCATGAATCTGATGCAGACTTTCGGAGAAAGATTAAGCGAAGAAGAAGCGAAAGAGATGATTGCTGTTGCTGATGTCAACAGCGACGGAAAGATTGATTATAACGGTTTGTGGTCTTCTATTTTTCACTTTTTTTTTTTCAGCCTCCGCTTTACTCCTATACACGGCTGTTTCATCTCATGCATATGTTTATGATATACAAGCGTTGCCTGTTTAACAGCATTATGTTGAATTCTCGTCCACAGAATTTGTGAAGATGATGTACCCTTGAAGAGGAGAGGACGATTCTGGATGATGGTGTGCTGCAGAATTCGTTTCATTTCATGTCTTTATTGTGTTGTATAGAAAATCTTCATTGAATTATATCAGCCTTACAGTCAGCCAAGTTTTCACACCTCCATTTAATCTGTACAATAAACTTGTAGGCTTGTCTACTGCGTTATGATTTTCCTCGAAAGCTGGAGATGGGGAAATCATAACGCCACCCGTTACCGCATACCAGCACTGTCTTCGATGCAAGGACTGTGTCGTTCTGAGTTGTTATATCCACTGCTCAAAACGAAGTGGAAATACACGCTACCATCAACCTTATAGATCATTCTAGATTTAATTTCAAGGTAATGATGGGAAATATTGGATAACTGAATGGATATATAACGTCCTTGCTGGTACTACGGTAACCGCAATCATAACGTATCTCTGGAAGGCTCCCTTCCAAGCAGTCCTGGCCAATCATTCTATGAAAAGTTGGCCTGACGTAGTGGAACTAATTATTATAGAACTGATGAGGGAATACATGACTAATCGATCCAACATAGAATAACTACGTTTGCAGAAGAAAAAATCACAATTTAATTAATTAATTTAATTTAATTATCACTATTGTAAAATTTTTAGAACATAGCATTTAATTGTATTCAAATCGTAGATTTATACACCGTCAGTCACGATTGTTACAATATTTCAATGTTAGCCAAGTACTGTTACGAGACTTTCCATTGGTAAACAAAACTGGCGTCAATAATTTATGCTATTTCATCAAGTGACAAAAACTTAGGCCTACACAAAGCACCATTATCAGTGGATGAGGTCGTAGCAGCCTCAGCAGCTCGTCTTGATCTAACAACCCTCTTTTGCGCTTCTGCTCACAGGTCCATTGGGACTCACCTGCAAATAGAGGAAATCAATTTCATGAACATCCCCAGAAGCAGCAGCTGGTCGTTGCTTCTGTGCTAATATCTCCTGATCTGAATTCGGACGATTGAAATTATTGTCAGAAAATATATTGCATAATTAGTTTTCGTAAAATTATGTATTATGAACCCCTCTTCTTTTTAGATTCATCAGACTGTGGTATGTGCAAGTGCATCCCCGCGCCCGCCCCTTCCCTCCCCCGCCTCACGCACACCAGGGAAACTCATCCACCCAAGTGTATTGATTGTGATTCAATATCATCTCATGTTTGGAAGTGATTGCTGTTTCTACATTGTGGAAGCACCGACGCATTTCAGTCGAATAATTAAGTAAATTGTATTGCATATAATTTCAATCAATAATATGAACGATACTCTCCTGATCATTGCAGACGTCTTTCCATTGCCACCCATTGTTATTTGAAATGTTGTTTGAAAAGTAGGCTTTCGGTGTAACAGCCTGTCACTTCCTTATTTCTCCCAGAACTCATTTCCTCCCAATGGCAGAAGGCGTCTTTCGTCCACTTATGCTCGATACCAAAATCGGTTTCCATCATTTTTTTTTTACTTGGACACTTAACGCCCACCAAACCAACGGTCGAACTGTATATTTGCTTGTATGCTGCATGTTTCGAGGACGTTTGTCTCCCATAGGCGGATGTATCACGTGATTATGTACACAGCCAATCACGGCGCTGCAGGATGGAGATTCCGTAGCCGGGGGCATTAGGACCATTTCGGCAAGATTGCATTGCGCGATAATGGGTCTTCAAGCACAATTCATCTTTTAAAACACATTTGCAAAATTGATGTTTGTCATTCAGACGGCCTCAGTGCCTCCTAAATCTGTAGTGGACACGATGATAGTCGTACTTGTTTGTCCTGTGAGAAAGAAGAGAGTTAGAGGGAACAAGAGTCTTGTAGAGAGTGATGGTGGGAGAGAAGGAGAGTGATGAAGCACACGCAGCTAAACAGAACGTCGTCCAGGGTATATTCCATGGGGGATGTTTTCTCAAGATAAAAGCTTCGCATCAAAGCACCGTGAGACTATGAGAATCCACCCACAGAAGACTGACAAACTTGCAAGAAATAGTTCGAATTTTCGTCTGGAGAAGCACGATGCTTTGATGTAGCTGAAAGCGAGCCAATCAACCGAGTCTCTTATTACCCGAACGTCGCAATTTCTTTCTGTGATGGCGTGATGAATTTCTCAGACTCCGGAGAAAACGTCCACTCAGATAAGAAAGTGATAAGACCTCATCTTGTGATGCTCCTCGGTTACTATCAAGAATTTTGATCAACTAGCTACTATCCGCGAAATGGATTCGATTCGGGGTCGATCTAAATATAAGCGATGGCGTACGTACAAGCATAGCACACTATCCAGCGTCACCCAGGTGCAATGCGATAACCAGATCTTGGCTCAGAGATGAAACAAAGCAGTCATAGGAGAACCGGCACAACAGCTTCTCGTGTTAGTCTCTAATTTGCACCAAGAAAGCTGGAAAGGAAAAAAACCTCGCGTCGAGCTTTCGTCTTCTATGACCAACAAATCACTTGAAGTGGACGCATCAGATTCTAGATTCTTCCCTCAGATGTCGATTTATGGTGGTTCAGATAATCGGATCGCGATTTCCCGGTTGCTATTCCGTTCCCGTTTTTATGTATTGAGGCTTATCCCTCTGTTTTGACGTGATACAAACTCTGCGATGCTTACAGAGAGGTTAGGTCAGCCGTTAGAGGAAGACTCATTTATAGCCCTCCATACATGCCCTGATATTTCTTGGTATTCGGTCTGTTGCTGGTATCAGATGGTATAACGCAATTTAATGCAGATATCCTGATTTGTATCACTGGAAGTTAATACATGTATGCTTTGTTTATACATATAATCAATACTATCAATAGGGATGTTAGTGAAGTTTTTTAAAGTCACAAGTTACAGCAGTATAACATTAAATTCCGATCACAATATGAACACAAAGCAATCAGGATTTCAACATGAACTCTTTTAAACAAACGACATCAAACTAGGTGGCTCAAATATTTATTGCTTGCATGTTAACATCAATATTAGTCTAATGATGCATGCCGCTGCATACATCATTTGCACGGAGCATCACCTTCCTCTGATCAGCGGTGGATTAGGTTTGTGGCAGTAGCAAGCCAGACTGCCGTCGCAAACACAACCGGAGGCGGTAGTGGGGCGAATTAATCGCCCGTGTCCATTTCCTAATGAAGTACGGTCATTTGAGGTGGATCCGCTAACAATTAATTTCCCCATCCACAATGCTTGTCGAATTAGCTACACGTGCTGCACTGCTTGATGATCATAAATGTGGACGTTATTGCCTTCTTTTTAGTTAGCTACTTGCGCTTCACAGTTGATTCCGTTTGGGCTTCGGTCATTGCAAGCGTCATGAATTGCGCACTGCGAGTGTTCAGGCAGCAGCGGACAGAATGATTCCCAGAAGTAAAGAACATTAAACATCGCGGCTGTGGAAGCGCTCGTCAAAGCTAGACCAATACATGTACAGCATTGTATTATATACAATGTGATAAGTATATTGTCTTTGCTCGTGATTTCATATAGGGGTGTGAGATACACTCGGACCACTTATTACTGTCTCTGACCATTGTACGATGTGTGTCATGCACATACCTGGGGCTGTGGGGCTATTTCCGTCAACCCAAGGGGGTTGTTTCAGGTCAGCCTGCCAGGGGAGATCCGTGTGCCACGCTTTGATACTGACCAAATGTCAACTGCATTGACGCTTGTTCAATTTCGGCAGATCATTGTCTGTTTTGATTGAGAATAGCTTTCTTTTGAGTGTGTGTATCGAACGATATTCATTTTAGCCTCATAAATCACACTTGGATGTAGCGGAGAGCTGTGTTTGTTCGCGAATCCATTCATCTTCAGGCAAATATGCGCCTTCAGATCTGGTCGGAAGTTAATTGGCACTGATCAATTACACCTTTTGATATTAAGTGGCATTTAACAAAAGCAGAAGTCCCAATCAATCGTCTCCAATTTCAGGCTGGCTCTGAAATCGATTGTTTTTGTACTTTTTTTGAATTAGTGATAACCTGGAAAATCAGGATGACCGTAAATGTAACTGTGCCGCCATCCGCATATAAGTTTAAACTGTGAAAGAAAAACCATGTGTTATGTGGGTGGGAAGGGTTGTAATAATTCTGCCTTTGGGTGGCTTTGGCGCAATCAGTCACTTCACAGTGCTTGCATGGCGAAGTCGATGTCGTTCAGTTGGAAAATGGAATGGTCGCAAGCCCTTTGAATTATTGCATAAAGCATATGCTGGCAGTTTAATGATGGGCTCCGCTTCGTGCTCGGCTGCTTAGAGTGCCCACGAGCGTCTTTTTCTTTTTCTTATACACCACTCAATGAATTAGCAAGTAATGCTACTTGGCAGCCGAGAAGCATCGTGCGAATCGGCCTCATTGCCATTCTCTTTTGCTTTCTTCATTGTGAACTCTCTTTTGTGGTCACGTGATCTACACGACAGGTTAGCCGGGCACCTTTCCTGTGCCTCATGCGTTTTTCATTAGAGAGGGATTTGAGATGGTTGCTCGGGTCTTCAGGGCACAAAGGGTTGACGTACACACAGGTGTGCGATGTACTAATATCAATCAATCCTTGCGTGATCATAATTCATGTAATATTGACTTTATATCTATGCATACAAATAAGCGTAATATGAATAAATTTGTATGTTTTTACAACAACGGATAGCCCAAATATTCCACTCAATGCTCCTGAAGTGAACTGTGATATCCTGTAAACGCAACACTGTCTTTTTTATGGCGCTGAAATGACACCGAGGAAACTCGTCTGCTGTGGACAACTAAGTTGGCAAACAAAACAGGCAAGTCGTTTCCTAATCGGCTGCTAATTGATGGAAACTTATGCGTTGGATCTTCAGTACAGGCTTAACGAAATGGACAATGAAAGTCTGAGGCGGATGGGAAATAGGCATATTGCATGGATTGATGGTGTTTCTGCGCGATGCTGCATGGTCGCTATCCACGCTCAAGCAAAAAATGGTCAACCATTTGAACTTGAAATATCATTGCCTAATTATGCACTGCCCAACATATAGCACATGCACATTTAATCAATTGTTTTCCTGTGTTGTGTCGCTGCCATTCTCATCGGCAATATGCGCGGGATCCACCAACTTGATACCGTTTGTGCTAAACCACCACCAGCTGTCATTTACTCGACACAATGCACAATGCATACAATTAATGAACGCCCTGGGATGTATACCTGATTGCAAATACACCCCCGATTTTGCTTAGCTGTAGGCCTACATATAATCCTCGCTGGTTAATTACTGGGTTGTGATATAATGGCAGGCACGTGTATCCAATATCCATCAGTAATATCCCCACCAATCACTCGTAGGATTCCCAGAGAACCATTGGCACATTTTACATCAGTTTCTTTTCACGGAGCTCCATCTACATTATAGATTCTAGAAGCTTAATTGTATGCCTCTGCCCATGCAGTATCCGATATTATATATACCCACAATCCCATCTAATAGCTTATAAAGACCACAAGATGCCATTATAAAGGACTTTATATATACATGTATATGTACGCAGTGCCTCATCCACTCATCCATAAGAGCCGTTAACTGGACACAACTGTATAATAATATGAAAATAATCAGAGGACATTCTGTCTGCATGCAATTATAATTCATTCGTATAAATAAATTCCTGACTTGTTTGTAAGCTTGGAAGTGTAATCTATGAGATTTAAATAATGTTTCTGGAATGACCTTAGACATGTGACGCAGTTCGTTCGCTTCGACGCACATGTTCCGATCAAGCATGACGGCATGACGGCATTCAATGACCCACATTAGGCAAGCCTAGGCAGTGTTGAGAGATTCACTGTTGTAAAAATGGCTCCAAGGTTGTCTACAGGACAAAAAGTGAATGCGTTTGATGCATCTAAAAAGGATCTTAGTGGCATCATTCAAATCCGTTTCTCACATTTATTCACTGATTAAATTTCGAGAACTTCAATTCTACTATACATTGTAGTTGTCTCTGTTTATTCGCGTTGAAACCGAGTCAACCCATCGAACGGACCGAACCGAGCTTCATGTATTCAAAAATGGACCAAAGATGTCAGGTATAGTAACCCTCAACAAAGATATATTATTATACACTATATTGAATCCGTCCAGAGGCCAGTGACAATGACTAAATATATTTGGAATAATTTTAATGAAATTTCCTATTGATTGATTGATTGATTGGGGTTTTGCGGCTCCACCCAACCCGTTCGGGTGATACGGGCGCCAACAAATTTCCTATTCAAGATGCTACCTTTGTACCTTTGTCTTATCTGATATATTATTTTTTTTGAACACAATGAAAGAACCGAAAGACATAAATCTTATTATAAGCGTATTTGTCACGAAATGGAATATTTTATGAGTGACCATTGGAGATTCACCCATTGTAGCAAATTTCAAAGAAAGTCTAATTGACTTTTATTTTATAAATTTGATTTTCATTTGGATATTTTTACATCTAGCACCATGATTTCATTTTTGTAGATGCTCTGGTTTTTATTATTTTACTTGATTCATTTATTGTTGAATAAATTCTTCCTGTTTTCGATTAACCATGATATATCTTTCTTTGATGTGGATATTTTTTATAGGCATTGCCTTGTACTATTTGGTGTTGCCATTTTTTTTTTAAATAAATAAATAAATAAATAAATAAATAAATAAATAAATAAATAAATAAATAAATAAATAAATAAATAAATAAATAAATAAATAAATAAATAAATAAATAAATAAATAAATAAATAAATAAATAAATAAATAAATAAATAAATAAATAAATAAATAAATAAATAAATAAATAAATAAATAAATAAATAAATAAATAAATAAAAAAGCGCTCATGTTTGCATCAAACTCACACAATATATTCTTATTTTTTGCAACCTAATTTAATAATAATAATAATAATAATAATAATAATAATAATAATAATAATAATAATAATAATAATAATAATAATAATAATAATAATAATAATAATAATAATAATAATAATAATAATATAATAATAATCATTTAATACTATAACAGCGCAGTCCGTGGAGGGCACGTGGTTATACAACTAGGGAAAACCCCCACACCCGTCCAGAACACAACTTAACGGGATAACATTAAAAAAAATACACAATCAAGCTGTACAAATATTATAGATATTTACAATAATACCGAATCAACTTCCGAGGTATCTAGGAGAAAGGATGCACCGAAGCGCTTCTGTCAGTCAAAAATCAGCATCTTCGCCAATATATGTTGGGAAAATTTGACTCGATTCCCTGATATTTTGTTATTCTGGCCATTTCAACGCCCGTGTCAGCCTCAGAACGGTCCACGTCACTTGAGCCCTTCTTGGAGAATAAACTTTGGAATACATTGTGTTGTGAAGTTTATACCTAGTAAGTGCACATTTTGTTGTGGAATGTATCTACTTGATATGCATCGAGCAAAAATACGTGTCGGAGATTTATGCACGTGAATGAATTTGATCATAACGAAAACTTGACAGGCAACGTAATGGAAATATTAATGTAAAATCATCCAGACACCCTGGTCTTGTTCTTCAGTTTCATACGCTATATGTTCGAACGGCAAACTAACCTTTGGCGCAAGCAAGATAACTAATTAACATAAATAAAGTGTTTCTTATAATTGCCAAAGGTTCGATTTTGGTTAATTAGATTATTTTTTTCTTGAAAATAGAGAAATGCCTTGGTAAATTTAACTTGTCCAATAATTTACCAATAATACTAGATATTTTAGTAAATCGCTGTGATAGATATCTTTAATCGAAATGACCCCGTTTACAGCAGCGGTATACGGAACGCTCTCCATCTTTAATTGTAAAACATGGATTGGGCATGAAAACAGCATTGACATTAACAAGGACATCTTGTGTTTCCGCATTCAAAAATTGCTCAGATGAGTGCCATGAGTCAGCGTCATGTTTAGTAGATTTCAATTTCTTTATAGAGCTCGACTAGAATAGCATTGATCAGATTTACATGACATATATCACTGGAGCTCAATTAATCATCAATTAATAAGGACATATCCTTTCCACTGTATGAGACACAATAATGTCAATTATAGAGGTCGTTATATATATATATACGATGTATTTATGAAGTGCTCACATATTTCCTCCTGTCTCTCAATACCATCAACAATATTAGGATCGACGCAGATTTAGAGAAGAAGCTTAATAACGAACGAGTGTCTCGCTTTCTCGTACGAAACCAATTCAACTTGTTACCTTTTGTCGTCAGAAATCCTGTTGTGGATATTGATCCTTCAAGGAGCAAATGAACTCGATCCTACAGCTTCTGCATTCCAATCCAATTATTTTACTATAATTTAACGAATGTCATACTATCGTAATTGGCTGCCACTGATAGCTGGATGTCACATGGATGACCGGAACTAATGTTTAATTAAAGGAGATTTCTCGGAAATACGATACGCTTGAATGCGTTCTCTCACGGACATGTCAGCCCAGAATGCTTCTGTCGTAGACCCTGAGAAAGAGGGCATTTGAGGAATGTTTGCATTGATACACCAGCCTTTAGTTTAGGAAACGTCACGTGCATTCGAGGTAGTAGTTACACTTCCAATTAACATTTATGCTACACGCATAATTGAACTATCAATAGTACATATACCGATATAAAAATATAAACTGTTTTTCAATATCCGGTATCATATTCGGTATCCCGTAATTTATATTAGGATTGCATGGTGCTTTAACTACTTTACACGATGTTTCATTATACCATATGTAATTATGATTATATAAACTCTGCCTATGTATGTAGACCTTCGGGCAAAGCGTGCACGGGATTGCTTCCATCTCCCAAGAGGCAATCAGCAATACTGATCGGTCAGCAGACCAGGATCCAATTAGCGGACAATGGAGGTCAGAAGTTCGCCAATATGCAATAAGCGGGAAGCAAACACAGCCATAATTATCGGTTAGCAAATATTCGGAAGACACAAATTTACTGCACTGTCCATTAGAAACGGAGAGTGCCGTACAACTACGATTCTAGTATATTATAAGACGAATATTTTCCATGAACAATGAGAAATAGAGACACTCTACATTTCACACATACTCTCTCTCTCTCTCTCTCTCTCTCTCTCTCTCTCTCTCTCTCTCTCTCTTTCTCGTGCTCACTCGTCCCGTGCTAACCACCCACTAAGATAACTATATTATTTTTGATACTCTACTCGGAGTATATTTGCTGAAGGTAAATTAAACCCAATATAAAGTGATCGGTTGAGTATTCGTTACGAGCTTGGAGCTTACCACCAAACCCATGGATAAATGATGTAGAATTTAAGTCGTTACGTCAATTTAAGCTCGAGGATATCCTGTATTTTTTTTTTGGTATCCGATGATTTTCAGTGTCATAGAAGGCATGGTGACTCATTTGGAATTGTAGTTTAGGCTTAATGACTGTTAATGGAGAAAAGGGTACTACGAAAGTATATGCTATGCATGCACGAAGCTTTCATGTCATGGGCTGACATATATATTATACATGTTGATGCATCAGGCTTTGTGCTCCCGATTTTTATCGACATGGAATGATTGATTGAGGCAATTTGCACTACCAACTACAAAGTATGAGTTTTTGATGTGGTTTTACGTGTTGTCTAGACTCCAAAAGTTATCAGTAAAAAATATGGTTCTATCTATATCTATGTATGGTACTCTACAAGTCAACTGGAAATCAAGATAAATTTGTCAAATAAAATCACGCAAGAATGGCGAAAGAAAAGTTATTCATCACTTCTTAGGTCAGTCTAAATATCTGCGTATTGACTGGAACTAGGAACAAGTACAGAATAAGACATTTATAACTGATGCCCTGTTTGAAAGTGCAATGTAGCTCCTGAGCATCGTTTTGTGACTCTAGATCTTCAGTGCTGCCCAACCGCATAAAAAGACCAGGCGCTTGGTATGGTAGTATGCAGGATAAAGAAACCTTGGGATTTATCGATAAGAGTAGGGGAAACCCCGATCCTGGGCTTCTGTCTTGGGGCCCGTATCACCCGAATGGGTTGGGTGGAGCTGTAAAACCCCATCATGCCTCATGCCTCATGCTTGTGAGCATCGCTCGGGGCGTAGTGCGCGAAATTTTAATACCCAATAGAGAAAGCTAATCATCAGGCGTGTGTTTCATGTTTATTGATTGACGTTTCTCTTTAAATCATTGGTGCATGTCTCTCAAGCAATGTTTACACCTGCGAACGAATGGTCTATATACATTGATCTTGTCTGTAATCTTCTTCAGGCGTGTGTGCAATAAGTTCATTTGAGGTGTCCGAGTCTGTAATCATGACATGAACCTCTCTCTCCATCAACTCTTACAAAGCGAGATGTGACATGATGCGACACTTGTGCTCGCCCCTTCAAGGTAACGATCTCTCCACAGAGCATTACGCATTATCATTGATTCACACTCTAAAGATTACTCCAACACAGGGAAACATGGTTCAAAACATGTGTCCTCATTGCTACTGCAGTAATTGCAAGCGGGTTTTGCAATTCAATCCGTCCACTGAGTAAATTGCAAGGAAAGTCCAACGTTTATAAAATTTTGTCTGCACTTTTTGTTAATCCGAAGCGGATATTCTTGGAAGAGGAGCGCTGTGATTCAACAAGCAGCTGGATCGACACATGAGGCTCCCCCAGGGTGTCCCCCTGCGCCTGACAGCCCTTGACCCTCATGTACCAACTCACTTGCTATTTCTTGCATGTAGATGGAGGTATATTACTGTAATCAAAGACTGGTCATTTTCAAATTTCAAACTGGTAAAAATTCAACGCAATTGCACTTATGTACTGGGATGTCCCACAACTACCATTGGTATTATCACACACACACGGATAGAAATATGAGATATAGTTATATAGATGTATATGAGGTTATACAAGAGAATTCTCACCATGTCACTTCCTTGCTTGGTCAAGCTATTTTGTTTTCAGTAAGACCGTGCACGCAAAAATCTGATGATAATTTGTCATGAACATTAAAAACAATAATGCATAGGTATTTTGGAGAAATGTCACCAGTTAACCATAGGCAACAACTGTTCAAATAATATTATGTGATTGTTAATCCATCCTGTCCTGATTATGACCTGGTGATGATATTCAAAAGAGCTTTTGAGTAACACACAATTGCCAACCTCATAAAACACAGGTACGTACATGGAACAAGAAGCAGACGGATGATCTCTTTTCCCAGTGCTGATGGCTGACTGGATGAAAGTGAAGCCATAGAAAATGCCATTTTACACCACTTTCTGCTCAGATTCAGCGATGGGATGTCACGTCAGATAAGTGAACCTCCCCGCCTTCTAATCGCACTGGAGCTAGTCACCATTGACAACGTGTGAGCCTGAATGACAAGGTTATCGCAAGTATCTGCCTCTCTCGTGCCTGAAGGAAAAATATCCGTATTACAATCTTGTGAATTCATGCGCCCCTACGAGGTCATTGGGTTCATCTATCTCGCACTGACAATCGGAGTTCAGATGTGATTCTGGACTGAACGGTATAAGGGAAATAACACACAGGATTCCGCCGAATGAGGGTGATTATTTCGGACCAGGAGGGTTTCGGATGATGATAATGAAGATGATGTAAGGAGGAGGAAGAGGAGAAGAATAAAATTACAAGCTCGACACATGTTGGCCCGTTTGCTCGCAAATCGTTATTCAGCCCGGAGACCGGAGGCCTGGCATGCAGACATAGCAATTTACATGAATTAGTCATGTGTGATGAGTATCGGTTACATGGAAGAATCTGTTCCAGCGAAATTCATTCAAGGCATGACGCTTGGTTTTGCTGCCTTCGTGTGAATTTCTTTCAATGATCTGCTTACATTATTGATGTAATTCCATTTAATCTGATCAATATTTTACACTAACCTCGTTGCTAGATTTATCTAGATATATATAGAATTAATGTAATATACCCATTCCCCTCTTGGTAATCCCCGAAAAGAACACTTCGAAGCAAGAAACATTGTTAAATACTTTTTTCTGTGTTTAAAATGTCGTTGGTCCCAGCATCTCATAATGTAATAAATATTACCACTTCCACCATCCATCCTAAAATCCTTCAACGTATGGAACTACCAAATTTACGTGCAAATGATCCATTGATTAACACTGTGCACCCAGAACTGCAACGTGAGAGGGCATATCAAGCCGGATCTATACGGCCTAGTTTAACAATTGGCACACTTTCCGAACCATTCGGGGAGAAGGGAAAGAAAAGTAAATCCAACAGGAAGTATCTCATTCCAGTACACCATTATATCGAAAATTGAAGACAAACCATACAAAGATTTGTCTGACAAGGAGGCCAGACGCAATCCGAGGCGATCGTCATCTGAAGCGCACATCGAACGCCTGGCTAATTAATACATAGACACGGATTATGATGATATATGAATCTGATACACGAGGCTCTCAAAGTAAGTCATACTAATAATAATATCCGTGGACTTGTTCCGTCACCTCTGACCTTTGGGCCGTCACCGTGCTGATTGCTTTGTGTTGCATTTTCTGACACGTTTCGGATGGATTAATGTGGCGTAAATAGGTCTATTCACTGATACGGGGCAGAGCATTCTGGGAAAATGTCAAAGTTTCTTATCCATTGTGATCTTAAATCGCCGTGTTTTTTTCTGCTGCACTAGCTAGAGCCACACCACAATGCCATGCGTCAAGGAATATTCAATAAAATGAAAAAAAAATCTTCCATTAATAATTAACTGCATTAACGGGTAGTGAGACATGAATAACTGCAAAAATTCATTCATTCATTCGGGGATAAATTCGCATGAAATTCAATGCTTAATTAGGCGAATTAAAACAAAAGAATCGAAGGGCCGGTTTGGATGATGAGTGGGCGATTTAGACTCCAACACACGACGGTGGTAACGATAATCATGCATTTGCTATCAGTATAGCTAATTTCAAAAAGGACCGCGCATAGAATTCATAGTATGCGTACAATTTACGCTCATACATCATGTATTTATCCTCCTTCGTATCTACTCGTTGAACAAGTCCTACAAACGATTAAAATGACTTCCGCAACGAACTCTGCTTTGCAAAAATAGGTGTTGGTTTTCCCATAGAAAAAGTTTATGTGTTCTGCATCGTTAGTTGCGCCCCATTCACGTTAATAATTAAACACCCAATCCCACAGCTAGTTCAAGCACATGCGATCTGTATTATAGCAGGTAATCGCATATGTCTCTGATGATTCGTGACGTGTCAAGATGCTCTAAATGCTTCTGGAATCCATCCGGAGACAGAGCTGTGATTTATGAGGGGAATTAAATCTTTGAGATCAGGGCTTATTGTGGGGTCATGCAATACTTGGATCTGTTGACAGAGCGACTTCAAATTGCACAGTCAGATATGATTATTCATTGCGTTAATATTATATTATTGGCAATGCCTTTTTGACCTTCCATTGATCCATTCACATTACCTATGCAGTCTCATTATCATGTAGTATTTTAATATTAATATTCACAGCCAAGCATGCACACCGTGGCCTTTCTAAATTACCTCATAATTATTGAATTCCTTTGGGCACTGGTTCCCCGCGTGAAGCATTTCTGCAACAATGCCATCACTGGCAAGAATCGCTGTAATGCACTAATGACCACAAGTAGAAAAAAACCAGCAGTGCATGAACGGTTCATTTATTTAGATCCCCTAAAGCAGTCCTCAAGCATAGAGTTTATGACCGGAGTATGTGAATGGGTCGCGACCATGATAAGCTCTTAATAGGCTGGCACTAACGCACTTCCCCAGGTAGCATCTCTGCAAAGACAAACATCAACTCCAGTCTCTGAAGCGTTAAAAACCTACCCTGTTGCTGCGTGATCCAGTCCCGCACGGTGTTCCGCTTAGGACACTGTGCCCTAAGGCACATTGTCCGCCTGAAAGAGGGCAGGTCAGCATGGCACATTCGTCATCGATGTTGCGAAGGTTCTGAAATTAAATTTTGTGCGAAATAACATAGAATTAAATATCTCACTTTAGCATTGGTACGGCATTTGCTCCAATGGAGACTGGAACATTGATAGTGCTTGTTATATTCATTTTTCATCAGGCCAAGGTCATCGGTAAGCATGTAATCTTCTTCATAATTGATGTAAGCCGTCTTATCAATCAGACATGCTCTGACATTACCACTCCTGGGAAAATTATGACTTTAAATTTGATATAATTCAAACTCACAAGTCTTTACTCAGCAGTACGGAATCTGCGCCCACCAGAATCTGCCAGCAAACGCATTCGCATCGTATTAATGTTACAATCGGAAAACTTTTGCAGGTTTTCAAAGTGTCCGTAGTGATAGTCGATTGTACCAGACATGGCATGGTTCGGGCGCTCACATGGCTTAGCAGCTGTTTCAGTTAGCCCAATGCTGAAATTAATTAGGTATAACTACTCCACAAACAGCTGTTAACATCCTGTCATTGGCGTGAGCATTACGTTAAGGAACAAATACGGTATGCATTATTTGGAATGTGACTCACGATCGAGCAACTGCTTGGGCGATATGCCTGGCAGATGCCATTCCAAACGTTTCTTGCATGATGGCGACGGCTGGGGGAGATCCACATGCGTCTCCATAAGATAGACCTAAGTAAGCAATATAGTTCAGGATTCTTGGTTACAAGTGATACACTGTACACGTACCACCTACATCAGCAAATGTATGGTGAGTTACATCATGACTGTGAGGGGTAAATACATATTTATTGGATGCTGAGATCGGAAAAACTCATTGGATTATTATACAGTGATAATTACTTACTCGGTGAAAAGAATTGCCAGGTTGTAAGTTTTGGTAGATGGAATCAAATCGCGCACAAATTGACGGACTTGATGCCAATTGGTATTTTGAACATCAATGATCGATTGATTGAAAATCACTCCGTTGAGCTGCAAAGGTGTGCATGTCAAAAGTGAAGTCATTTCATCCTCCACATGTAACTCACTGGGAAATTGATGTTTTCATCGGGTAGCTGCACTCGTATGTGGAAATTGTTAGCCTTGAATGCTGGAACGTTGTCAAGCTCTCTGAATTGCATGTTGACCTATAGAGATTTTTATCAAATAAGATGAAGGTTAAAATTGAAGGTCATCCGAGTGTGACTCACAGCCTTTACGAGAAGGTGAAACTTCTCAGTGAGAGACTTGCGTGTGAGATACGCCGCCTGCAGAGGGTTGTTCTTCCCGATGTACAACAATTCAGTGATGTAATAATCCAGATCCGGCATCATGAGCAGACGAATGATGGCGTACTGCGGAACAGCCCTCTTCTGTCGGGAAGGAGCCTTGGAATCTGTGCATACAAGAGAGATTAACAACAATAAAACATATCATCAGAGACACTTACCTTCGGGAACGCTTTCTGGTGTACCCTCGGGGGTGCCTGGGACAGCAGGAACCACACAGAAGAAGAGCACGCATGCGCAGATGATCATGTGACCCATGACTCAGCTTTATGAGATCGGAGTACGATTTTGTTTTCTTCAACATTCCTTTCTCCTTATATACCTGTTTATATCTGGATTAAAAGTTCATCAACTTCATTATTTGATCCATCGTTGAGATTTCCTGCTTCCCGTAATGAGATTTTAATTCGAATCAGAGAAATGAACTGTTGATCTCGAAGAGACGGCAGAATGGGTTTCTTAGTATCGGAGACTGCGTAATCGGCTGTAATCACCATTAAACGGTGTTTTTTCCCTGATGGATAAAGAAGTCGCCTCGCAATGTCTCGTGGGATCTGTAAGTTGGCTCTATGCTAATACACGTATACTGTGCTATAATTATGTACACAACGATGCATTGCCGGACGTTTGCTCGTTGAACCAAAATAATAAGGTAAAACGGAATGGGAACTCGGTATCAAGAAATATTTGTTTTACTGTCTATTGTAACTAATACAAATCGATATCCCAGGATACTAATAACACGTGTTAGAAATTTTTTTGCAAACGTGCTGCCAGGCAAATCAATTCAAATGTTAATGTTAATAAAAACAGGTTCTAGGGCCCAAGGCACAAATTAATTGTTTCTCGGTTATTTTTTAGCAAATTGAGTTCTGTGACGAATATTTGATGAGAACAGTCGACATTTTCCGGAATTTGGCGGACTGGTTCGCACAATAACGAAAAATTCTCTAGTGAATTTGAGTGTTGTGTTTTCGTGGAGTTAATTTTCCTGCGGTTTGTTTCAGTACTTGCAAGTCTCCAGATTGAAATGCCAAAAGTCAGGGCGTCGACAATGGCTGGATTAAAGAAAAAAACTTAAGCCTTTTCAGTGTTTACAGGGAATTACATTATTTTTTTGTGGCTTATTTTGGTGGCGAGTTCGATGTGGCTCTCCCACTTATTGTTTAATCTCCAAGCTAATTAAGGTTACTGTGTAACTTTCGGATGGACACTGTTAACAGACGGAGTTGGCTGTTCAGACGAGTACCTGTTGGCAACCTCGCAGATGGAAAACGATTGATGTGTTCCCCGTTTATGTAACAAAATCCAGAGGATTATCCAGGAGACACACCGACATAACAATCTCTATTGACAATCAGATATGCATGATTCCTATAGGAGATTACCGTAGACAATGAGCAAGACCATTCGCGCTCAGTGATGCTTGGGCAGACGTCCTTCGGTGCACAAGCATCAGCAATAGGATCTTCAATTGTACACAATCACTACACATTTATGGCTAATATCTTACATTTTCAGTGAAACAGACGCCAGCTCCGAAACCTGAGTCCGGGATTTCCCTCTTGTCTGTTACAAAAGAAGGGCGCAAAACACGGATTTGTTAATTATGTTAAGAAGCATTAAAACATAATAATGGAACAATGTGACTTAGTGTGGGCATCGGCGCGAGGGTCATAGGTCACATATATTGCTTAGTTGCTCTTTTGTTTTTACTTGTTTTTACTTTTTTCAACACATTCACCACCACTGCAGTTTCGGGTCGATACCGGTCACGTATTTTACTAAAAGAGCCTAGACTTCACGGTAATTGAATTATGCTGGCACGCATAGCTATTATTTTACATATTAGGATAGGTCGTTCTATTGTGAATCCAACAATGTGAGACTCAACAGCATACGTGCTATTAGATGTACTGAAATATAACTCTGAACAACACATGGTTTCGTGAAAACCACACCGTCGCAAGCAAACAGCCAGCTGAGAAAATCATACTTTTCTCTCAGCTACCAGCTATAGTATGGCCAGCATATTACACATTGTGATTGCACAGGTAACACAGGTAACACGTGACAGGTAACACGTTGTGTAGGCATAATAAGGATGAACACAACGGTTATAAAGTCAAGAGTTTGAGCCGGCGCCAACTTGGCTTCTGTCGCTAATTAGCTTGCTCTCTCAAATCCCAGGGAAGAGGTTACAACTGACGCATCAATGAAGTCAAAAATGCACCGATGATAGTTATCATGTACATGTAGTAGCGAAGATAGGGAGTAGTTTTAATGAAAATAGAACAAATATAATGAACATTCAATTGAATGCAGGAGCTTGCTTGTGTGAGCATGTTTCTACACATCAGACATGCATTTCGAGGTTGCACAACAAATCCGCATTAAAATAACTTTAGGTAAACTCCCAGTTTAGAGACCCAGTTCAGAGTATGAGCAATGAGCTGAAGTGATATGACGCAAATATTTAATTAATTACAGCTATTATGAGCAAGAAACTGCTTGGTCAAAATAAAAAGTGAAAAAAAAAAAAATTGTTGTGCGGTGTTTGAAATTGTATACATTAAGTATAAAGATAAAAGTATAAAAAGCAAAGTAAATTGAGACTAAGCACCCTAGATAATAAGTCTAATATGACCACTGTTGGTGATCGAAAGCATGATTCAAGAATAAATCAATAGATAGCGGCCAAATTAAAAATTGATTCTGCATGAAAGTAGCATTTCGTATCTGGTGAATTTCCTACAAAACGAAGAAGCAGAGTCGATACAATACACCACAATATGAAGGTAAGTGTCATGATTCAGTCTGATATAAGGTGTGATTGTTATATCTTGCAGCTGATCAACCTTACGTTATATTGTCAGCAGTTATCAAGCTGTCGATCGTGGGCGGTCGCACAATGAGTGAACACGCATTTCATTCTAACGGATCGGATTTAAAGCAGCGTGTTGAACAGGTAGACTCGAAAACCATTTGATGAATTGCTTTGAGAACCCAATTGAGCAAGTAGTGATATCAAATTCAAATGTCAAATTTTAAAGTATTATTCTACCTCAGGTTTGATAACAAGCATCATTTCTGCATTTGATTAATTGATGATCATCAGAAATTTCCACAGCAGATGATATATTATAATAAAAATCGACGACAAAAACTACTGAAACATATTTGTACATTCCCCATGAAAAGGCCCAGAGGGTCGAGGTTTGCTGGCTGGGGCGAATATCTGGCTCAAAAGAAAGTGTGTTCCATCTTGTGGAATCAAATATGGATATAGCTAATGGAAGCATGACTAAAATTGAAGCGCAACCCTTACACGGCTCACGGTTTTAGTTCGTTGATGGGTAGCAGATAACTACCAGATGGTTCACGGGTTGGCCATCACAAGACTTACTCTGACCCACTGTGTCATCTCACTGGTTTTTCGTTGTCGGCTATCAAATTACCCATAAGATAGCCACCACTAACAGCGTTAGTGAGCTTTGACGTCGGCTAATTTGAATTTATGCTTCCCTTAAACCTTAAATTGTGATTCGTGTTATCCATATACATCTCGATATACACAACCAACGTTACGGAATTGCAAACAGAAGTCACGTTGCCGAGTTGTGTTGCATGTAAATGTAGTGGTCGGCGATGAGCACACGCGTACTACGCATGTGGCTCTAGCTAATATTGGTGTATCTCAGGATTTGTCCATGGTTGAATTACCAAATTCGGACAGATTCATTATTAAGATTCAAGTCGCATTTATCCTGCAGACTTCACCGCAAACGTAAACATGACTGGACTCGATGACTCATGCAGGTTCATTTAACGAATATGTCGGTTTCCGAAATTGAAGATAAAAATAAATTCGAATTGAAGCATGCACTTATATGGCCCTAATGAAAGGATACACGGAGAAGGAATGAAAACATCGTTATACATGCAATTCATTATAAATGAATAATTGCGTGTTGCTCCTGCATTGAGTGGAGTCTCGAACCAAGCAAAACCATCAACATGGACCCACAAAAAAATATGACGAAGATGTTTTAGATTCTGAATTTACGAGTTCCAAGATTGTCATCAATTGGGTTTATACCCGTAAAATTATTCCGAAACAAATTTTGAGCTTATCGCCAAGTGCGATCGCTAAAACAATCCCACGGGACAGTTGTGAGGAGGGTGCGACGTCAAATAACTTTGCTGTTATTACGCCAGTGAGGGTTTACTGGTAAGTCAGCCATTGTGGATCCACGCAAACATTATAGTTATGGCTTTCACAAATTCCAGGCAACAAACTTGCGAAGAAGCAGCAGAAATTGTTGAAAAAACAAAATTCAAAAATTGATTCCTGGATCGTGAATGAATGATTGTCACATGCGGCCTACGGACACTCAGGGCAGAGCTCCAGTGAATACGCTGATCAACCTAGCATCTCTTCAGACGTTTGACCTCCAGAGCGTCGTGGACCATAAAGGATCGCCACGGATCGTCATGAAGCTTCGCGGCAGCTTCACGATTTACAGCAACATGGATCAACACGGATGAGATCCGTGTTAATCCCGGTCTAGATGGCACTGAGGCATTAGACAAATAGCTCATAATTGTGATTGAAATCCTCGCGAGTGGGAATATATTATCTTATATGCATGCTGTGCTGTAGGTGAAGCCACTCTCATCTCCCAACAACATAATTGGTATTTATGTCTCGAAAACATATAAGTTATCATAAGCAGACGAAAGCACACATATGCGCGAGCGAATGAGGGGGAGGTTTTCTCAAAACAAAAATGTGAACTGTCAATGAAGCGCAGACAAAATCCACAATACGCAGTTGTTTCTTTGTTCTTTTAGCCTGATTAATATTAACTATGAAAATTTGAAGAGGTCTACATAAAAGATTATGTGAAGCTTATTACTAATGATGTTTTTTCAGTCTCTTTGCATGTAGCGTATAAATAAATAATTATCAAATTATCCTCTCCACCCATTCCCTCGTGCAATGATCTTGTTACACACATGTGCCTGTTGTCATTACTTAGTTCACATGGCCGCGAAGTCTCCCTTCGCCTAAAGCAACAATCAGTATCAACGAATGGTGTGACCAAGTGAACTACGTCACAGCATTGGAGGGCATAACGCAATACCGCGTCTGTCCACACAGAGTGTTTTTGCAGGCTGTGTTTTCCCCGCACATTTAATGGGCCAAGCTTCATTGTGCATGTAGCAGGTTTTATCGTTGAAAGAAAGGCATTTGTGTTAGACAACAAACAAAAAGTTTGATATAAGCCCAGTAATTTCACTATATCATCGCTTGAGGCATGTATGTGATGAAGGAGTACGTTTTTATCGTTATCCTTATTGGCCTACATTGAAAGGTTTATGGCTGGCCATTTCATTGAGAGCTTACTTGTGCATCTGCTTTAGTTAATTTGGGTCAAGGCCGATCAAATTTTTCTCCGATCTGGAAGCTTTGCATGCAAGCATGGATTACCGTTTCCAGAGGCGATTGGCGAAAACGTACGGTCCAATTCAGCTATGGTCATTGAACCAGAAGCTTGTTCTTTTGTAGAATCTATAGGGAAATTCGCTTTGTGTGGGGGGTGAAATTGGCGAGAGATGTTGGGAGAAATTTGATTGGGACATGTGGATGCGAGGGAGGATAAAAGCCGAATTGGTGTTTATGTCATATGGAGGAACAGTTTCAAATCGAAGCTGCGTGTGTCCCAAATAGAACTCCCATCTATCGTAGGCAATCAGACGGACAAGGGCAAATGCTCAGTCATTGACCATGAGATCTTGGCTGCGATAACTATGCAGTGCCAGGGTAGGGAAAAGTCTCATGCATCTCCTGCAATCAGGTTTTGACGGTGGGCAGCCGTGTCCCGAGGAGGTCGATCTCATGAATACGGCGGCCGTCGCTGTGCAGTAATTGATATATCAAGCGCAGCATGATTGTCGGAGGCAACGCTGATGTCACCCCTTCTATGCAAATGGCGTCCGCTCCAATCTAGCCAATTGGATCTGGAAGTTATTGCAGGATTCGCGAGGGTCGTCCGGCCTCAATCGCCTGGTCCTCCTTGGATCCCTATTCCCCGGAGACCGATCCTCTTGTCGGTGCCCGGAATGAGAAAGCCATGCATATTCCTTTGGCTTTCGGGTTTTCAGATCCTTTAAGCATTCAACATCTGGTGCGCAAAAAGAAAAGACGAAGGAAAGTTCACCGAACCAAGTGGTGATGCATATGAAATGGAATGGATGTCGTCATTCAATGACAATGATTTCTTTGCAGGGGATGAATGAGAGCGTTTTGGACCAAATTGGTCATTTGAATGGTACGCCATTCGTTCAACCTGAAATTCGTAGTTCGTAGTTTGTAAATAGACATTCGATTTAGTGTTGGATGTAGGGTATTCGGACGTTTTACAGGCCTTTGTGGACATTGTCCGTTTTTAACCACGATCTGTTTTAGAGCATCGACCCATACGCACAGGATGCAAGATGCTGTTGGCCTGATGTCGATTATCGACCACCGGGGCAACTTCATTCTCATGAGAACAATTATTGCATTCAACGATGTCGTCCTGGAGGAACTGACCAGTTTGGGGTTTGCGGTCAATTTAGTCACACGGCACTTGGCGATCCATCATTCCGCTGATAATCCCGCATTCCCGCGTGGTCCATCCAAATATCGGAAGTCCATTCCCTGGAGATATGCAAGGACCTGTGAAACAAAAAGCAGGAAGTGGGGTAGACAGGGTTAAGGCGGTGATACCAAGCCAAAGTAGAGCGCCCAGTGGTCGATTGGGGTCATACGCCGACGCTGCAATAACTAGGTCTGGAAAGCTGTGAAGAGAGCAAATATGGCGAACTCAGACTTGTCTTTCTCTTGTCTGAAACTAGACACCAGACAATGACAATAAATGATGGATGAAACACGCAACATCGTTGACACGTGGAAACAAATGAGTGTTGTGAGTGCAATGTGATCGGCGTCTGTCGCACATCCGTCAATATCGTCTTTGTCTGTTTTGGGTTTAACGCTGAAAATGAAGTTGGTCAGATTGTGCATTGCACATAATGTGTACTTTTGGATGCTTAGCAAACTAGTGTCGTACCTTGTATGCCTCATTGGCAAAATTGCAACCGTATAGTTGCATAAATGTTTGGCATAATGTTATCATACCAATGCTGTACCAATACCAATAGAAACAGTCGCCTGGGCTTCCCAATGCAATTTCTTAGCAGACACTGCTCAAGGTCTATTCATATCTTCACGATTTGAAAAGTTTTGGTCATAATTTGCATAAGTTTGGGATAATATGGTGGCCGGAACCAAAGGCTATTCATTACGTTATTCATGAATAAATTATTGAGAAGAAACATTTCCTTGCATAAAGTCAAATTTACATGAAGATGTCTTTAACATGAAGACTGAGCACTGTCAATTTGATTAGCTGCATGAAGTAATGACCATAACGTCTTTATAAGCGTGTATATTACACCAGCATCAAGCAATTCATTTTCATTAATGTCCCTGGTAATGTACATAAATTATGCCTTGCAATGGGGTGACATCTTGGCAGGCATATATATCTAGCTACCTATTTTCGTGTGCATGGAGGCATTGTCGTTTGGTGCAGATGGATAATTGATGATTGCATTAGAAATAATCGCAGATGGCGTTATCTTGTGTTATCAGTCACAAGTTCCATCAGTTTGCAAAACAAGGACTGATCAGCTGAAGCATTTTATAATAGCTTATCGGCTGCCAATCGCTGTTGCATTTCGGAATAATCTTGGTGTTGAATCTGAGGACAGCAGATCGAAGGTTTCCTCTCCTCGTGAGCTATGCGGGCGGTTTAAACGAGATTACAAGGGGGGAGTTGTGGAATACAATGCACGGTGAGAAAGGGGGGGGTATGGTGTATTTGGAGACCATGCGATTTAATATGAAATTATGATTCTGTATGATTTTATTGTTTTATGGTTTATATTAACTGCATAGTTAATTATGTATATTTATGGGTTGATATGAATAAAGCATGTCAGCATGCCATGAGTGAAGAGCAAACATTGGTTACCTAAAAACATAACAGACCCTTAAGCGTCGCAGTAACCGCTGACATGTCGCCGAAAACTCGGTATGACATTTCGTCTTGTTATTCTCCATTTAACGAGAGAAGCAAAACAAGCCATTTCCTTGCATTCAGTCAATTCACTTCCTCTGATGATGTCGGCGACTTTATGTGGCAATCACTGATGTAGTTCGTAGAAAAGGGTTCGGCCAGATAGCAAAAATAGGGTTACGTTAGTTTTCAATTACCTGTCATGCTCTGTGCATATATTTCCTTTCCGTAGCGCTCTTTTTGAACCGAATTTGAGATTTCAAGTATGACAGCTTGCCTTGGAAAGGGCAGCTGACCAGCATGGCGTCTTGTTCATGTGCGAACATCCGTTATCGGTTCTCAAGGACCCAAAGGATGATAAGCTTAGAATGACGTACAGGAAATTAAGCTGGGTCGTATCTATCAATACAGCGCAAATAAAGCTTAGGATGATGTCGTTTCCGCATTGTCCAAGCAGTCTCAAATCAGTCGTAGAGTATATTTCACCTTTGAAATCTTACTCACGCAAAAGGTCTGATTATACGGTGAGCAGCTTCTCTAAATGTGATTCCGCGTGTTCCTGGAGCGCCTCAAATTATACTGTTATTCGAGTACTGTGGGCCGCTTGTTAGGTAGCAGCATTATGGGTCGAAGGCCTTCAATAAAGTCAATCCCAGGAAAACTTCCTTCAGCTTCATTCCCATGCATGGACATTGCTCTATATTTAGATGAAGCAGCCAATGCATGCATTAACGCTAACTTGTCCTGTGCCACTTGCAAATTCGATTGGCTCAGGGCATTGGTCATAGTGAAACAGGGATTTACTTGTCGTGTCACCCCAAAATTGAAGTTAGAAAATGGCACACGTGAATACAAAGACAAATATTACAAAATTAGAGTTAAGTAAATTAGTAGGGGTGAGATTTACGCTATTACCACTAGAACTGAAAATAATCAACAGTTATGCAGGTTTAAACCATGCTCTCAAAGTTTAACTATGGGACGTGCATGTGAGTTTCAATCTCACAGTAATACTTAGGATGGCACCTTTGCGTGCATATCAAGTGCTGCGTTGCGTTTAGCACACCCATCCATCAAAACTTGAACAAGGGTAGTGTCCCTCCCGTTCACCAGCACACAAATTCGACATTCGTTACATATGATGGGGATGACATTATAATCAATACTGTCATTAGTAGTCGCTTCCACAAGAAACTCAAGTTACAGTGATGAATTTAACTGAAATTTAAGTAACAATTAATTCTCTAATTGTTTTGGGTGGTATAATTATATGCATTTGTAAGAAGGCCATTAGACAATAACTATTACAAATTATGATGCCAAATGTATTCTGCACCGTGCGTGCCGAGAATCATAACGCATCGTGATCCACCAAATTTAATTATGTCGCCATCAGCTTTTTTAGCCCATGAAATAATCCTCTCGGCCAATCAGGAAAGAGCTTACTTCAGAGGAATTCAGTGTCAGCAAAAAATTGTTCAAATACTCAGCATGGATGCAATGGAGCGTCAAATTTGAGTGTACGCAGTACACCTCACACGGTGGAACTTGTATGAAAATAATTATATAATTAAAGCACAATTTCTTAAGGAATTATCAAGGTGCTCCATTCCTTGCCTGTTGTTTCGTCAATGTTATGTGTGCGTGACTGTGATTGGCTGACACGTTAAGTTATGGCATGCATAGTTCATAGTACGCGTTCTATGAGTTTCATTCAAAATACCAAAATACGTCTATAGAGTACGCATACTCAGTACTCCACTGCGGCCAGCCATAGAGATCGTGTACTACATGTCCTCGCCCAGCCACTGTAGACATCAACAATTGAAATTGACATTTTGTGCGTGTGTGATCTTTCCTAGTTTCCAACCAACCGGGATGGGGAAGTAAACATATTCTCGCCACCATCGTTCGAGGTCAAGACAGAGTTTCTTTCTTGGAAATCAGTGTCTTCTGTCGTAGCCCATATCAAATGACGAAATGATAGCATTCGTTTGAAAACTTGTTCGTGCCTGAACTGTGTCGAATGGGGCAGAAGAACATTTATAATAATCACGGGATATTTATATCAAGTTAATAGATTACTCTTTAAAAAATTGTCATCTTAATTATTATTTTAATCCTCTTAATTTACTTTATTCGTGAATAATTTATTATAAATACATACTATTCACATCGCGATGACTGCATTATTTTGATATCCAAGAATATCATGAATAAAGTAATACACAATTTTATGGCATCTTGATAGAAACACTGGAACTACAATTATTTTATGAGATGGAAATTGTCATGTCGTATTTAATTAATGTATATTTGCAGAAAGTAGAATTTCATGTGTTTTCACTTTTTGGCCCGGAGAGCCAATAGGTAAAAATATAAATTGACAATTTTAGGGTGATTCTAAATCAAGAATGAGGTTAAAATGGCTTTATAGCCTCTGGCAGATTAATAATTATATCCGATTAAGTTGAAGAAGAGCGTGTCTTATTTCCATGGTAACTGTATTGTGCACTGCGTCATAGTTATAGAGCCGAGTTTCTTCCTGTCAGTATACAAGATCAGACATCGCTCATGAATATTTATAATTAAACGCGCCAACCGTTGCCATGGCAATCCTGTCATTTGCTCACCTTTTATCATCAGCGCATCAAACATGTTCAATATTATGACCTAATTAATAATATTGTGGCAAATCAGGGCTTGGTTATATCTTTCCTGCGTTCTTACACACATTATAGCAAGCATTTCATATCGAATAGACACGCTATGACCTTTCTTAACAATGGGGATATAGGCCCATCCTGTATAGGAAGAAGCTCATCTCTATATCTATATACTGCGTGTGTGGAATAATTATTAATTATAATTATATTCATGAACTCACAAATTCGTGTCAATACGTTTCACGAGAGAGGAGATGTCGATAAAACATACATTAATTAAAGCAGTTCGCAAAATTCCACTTAAAAATAAAAATGATGAAAGGGACGCGTTGATTAGAAACCATGCGAATGCTTGTGACTCTGATGCAATACCACTGGGTCTGTCGACCTTCAACGAGAAGCCACTTACTGACTCGCTAATTCACTGAGCAAGCAATCAAACACCCTCACTTGAGTCTCATCTAATGTGTGCGTCTCTAAACGTGGATGTCGGATATCAGTCTGAAGCAGTTGAGGTCACTTCCCGTGTGACTTGAACTAAATGCGTGGAAATGCGAGACCGGAGCCAATGAAGCATCTCCAAAAAAGGGTTCTTGTTGTCGCATGCGGGACTAGCCATAACCAAGCTCCATAAAAGTTGAGCACGGACGAGGGAGGCGTGCGCCCTCACGGACCCTTGCGTTACTAATCCACAGTCTGATCTGGCATCGTCGACATTTGCAGCTGACGCTCTATAAAACTAGCACCCACCAACCCATTAGGTGATTGATCTGGCCGTTGGATCATCTGATGAAATCTTAGCTCACTATTTGGTCGGCTGAGTGCATGGCGTGATGTGCGTATTTGCTTTCTGATAGTTTACTGCGAAATCATTGCGTTGATGAACTCCATTCAAAACTTCGCTTCGGTTTTTCTATTTTGTTCCTCATAATGATCTCAATAATACTTTGGACTTCACCTCTCATTGCATTAATAAGCAGGCTTATACATGCAATGAGATGTGAAGTCTTCTTAGCACTTCAAAAAACCAGCCTCAGTCATCTGGACATTCTTTACTTGACTCATTGGTGTGACTGTTGTGAGGCTGTCTTTTGTTTGATGCTATGTCTGTATTACATTTAAGACAATAATCATCATAATTATAATTTTACTGGTAAAAATTTTACTAAATTTATTTTATTTAATTATAATTTTACAGGCAGGTAAACTTTTATGTGAGCGAAAACTGGACACTACAAATAATGTTCAGCGTGAGCTGTACGTCAAAACGCTTAGAACATTATGCAAATCTTCATGAGGAAATTTTGGCCTTTGAGTAATTTGTACACTTTCACCCTAATTAGGTTAGCTGACTAATTTCGTGGAAAGCATAACGAAGTGTTATCATTCGATGTCGGCATTAGGACACAGAGACACAGGAAACGACCCCGCCCTCTGTTCCCGGCTGAAATTATATATTCCTGGATGTAATTTCTCGAAGTAGAGAAACATAACCAACATTGTATTTGCTGTCAGAAACGCCATTACCAATATGCCATGTGTGATTTACATCATTTCACGACATTACTACACAACAAGATGATTACATCAGCCAAACAAAACAGGAGCAGGAATTTCGCGTTAGCATTGAACTATTGTCCCGTTCATGAGTTTAGTGGTATGCTGCTTCCATAAATATCATGGGGAAATTTCCGCCTGGGGCCAAAATCTTTTAGCGTCAACTGTCAGGCGCAGGATCCGCCGTTGACCTGGCGTCCGTGAGGTCATTGCACTATCGCAATTGTCCAGGTGTTGAAGCGTCCCTGATTATGAAGACGGATGCGACGCTCCGAAATGGAAGGCTGTGTTTCCCTAATGCGAACAACCGTCGCTAATTCAATCACAACACACTTTTAATTGAATGGCTTACCACAAACGGTGTATCACAGTGGATAATATTTGCGTAGGCTCTGCTCGTAATCGATGCAATCAATGGTCGATCCTCCTCACTTCCTCGCGTTGTCTGTTTTATGTCTGTGTGCATGGCTAGCATAATTTCCACGGTGTGAGAATCATCGCCTGTTGGTGTGTCCTATCAGTCTTAAAGCTTATCAAATCTAGGACACAATTTAACACCCATGCAATAACGTTGTCATTTGATACCTGGGTGTGCAGCTGATATGAACCATGCATTGTTATTCTTGTATACAAGTGATGCAAGATTTGATGCGATATCATAACACAAAGTATACTTTGCGACTTGACGCCACAATGCTTAGAGAAAAACAAGGGCCGCGAAACGATCGTGTACTTCACGCTTCCCCTCTTACGCCGCCCGGCTTCATGTCATCACACTTCGACCAATGGACAAACTATGTTAATCTCGCCAATCCATCATGCTTACATGACGCGAATGCTGTTGTATCATTGATCATCTTTAGAGTTCCCCTCGAGCGTAATGAGCCATGGTGGCCAATTGAACCAGGAGAATTGAGTCAGAAAAGCGACCGAGTCAAAAGGTTCCTTGGTGCGGCCGACGCTTGGCAACGCATAAAAACAGCCATTTTGAGGTTCATCTCTGTTTTTTATTTCTCTCCATTATCCTCCATATGGCAGGATCAAACGGCCACCGACGCCACGCCGCTGCACATGCCATAATCGACAACACAAAACAGCAGATCGAGACTCGAAATAAGTCTGAGTTGTGCTCAGCATCTTTAGCCAGGCAGAAAGTGCAAAGCAATCGAAAGATTCTTGTCCCATGCAATCTTTTCATTTGTAATGTCCTTCTTCGGGTGAAATTCCTCCTCCATTGCATGGCTACATGAGCTCACAATCCATCTGGCCGCAAGACGAATGAAACCCAATATTTCTTTGCATTATATCAACTAATCAATATTTTGATAGATTGTCCTTTTAGTTGCTTTATGCGATGATCAATACTCATATATCCCCGGTTTCAGAGTGTGACGTCCAAGTGGGTAGAATCAAACGAGTCAACGTGGAATCGATGAACAGTTTTGTTCACCTTGAGGTTTAATGAGGGTTTGTTGAGACTAATCAGAGGGGCACATCACACAATCTGCGTCTCCATTGATAACGACAACGAGTCTGTGGAGAGCAATAGGTAATGCGGGGGTTTATAGGACTCTCTTTGTTTTGATCTCAGCGTCTTTGAGAGATGCTATTTCAGAGGTCAGTCTTGATTCTTCATATTCTTGTGGTATATATACGTATATGGTGTTTCCTACAAAAGCTTACTGTAAACAACCCTCCCATTGAGCTCTTTCTCGAGTGCAAAGTATAGACACCATCAGAGTTGATGCAATTAGAAACGCAGCGGGTCGAAGTAGGACCGAAACCTTCCTCGATCAGCGCATAATTAAATTTTGCTTAAGACACACATTGCACCAAATGACCTCTGGCTGAACCGGTGATTGGAGCAGGACACGAGCATTGGGTGCCTCCCTTGATCCCAGGAGAGGCGGATTGTCAATATTTCCCCGCAGTCTACATAGCGAGTCAGAGACAAGTTGTGGGCCGCTCCTTAATTCAATATCCCGTCGGCGTTAATCAGTTTAATCTACAGCTAAGACCAACACAGCTAGATTCGCTGTCACCGCATCGGTGATGGACACCACCTCAGTATTGGGCCATGCATACATTATGTCCCCGAATAAGCTAATCATAGTTTAGTGCCAATGCTTCTGTCCTTCAGAGTTTGAGTCTTATGTGCAAAGCCTACAATTTAGAAATTGCAGAAGGGGGAAGATTCATTTCTGAGGACATTACTGACTAAGCACCGACCGCGATGAGATGAATGCTCCGTTAGTGTTTAGTTTGGTTACTCTAAGCCATTTACGGTTCCAATAAATAAGTCAGAGCGCAGATTCACTTGGACGAAATTGAACCATTCTACGACCTCCAAGATTGGCTCTATTTTGGGATAGCTGCGTATAAATTCGAGGATTTATTTCAGTTGCCCTCCTGAAATATTAAATGAGAGATGCATATCAAACAGAATTGATACAATTATAGCATGATATATCAGCATGAGCTCCCTAATATCAACCCACGCTGTACCGCGTTGCCAGGCAGTGGTGCTTCCTGAAGAGGTTCCGTGTAATGGAACATGGAAATACTCGGTGGTATGTCCCGTCATGCTGGGTTCAGGCCGTAAATAAGCCCAGTGTTTGTGTAGCTCGCAGATGCAGAAGACACGCCCTTGATTTGCAGGCATTAACCCTTGCGGGATGCCCTGGGGACCCGTCCTTCTACGCAATGCAGAATAGACAAGGAAAAAAACCACAATGACACTAATGGTTATAGAAAAATCCGTATCATACCAAGCTGTCAACTTGTTGATGAGATAATCTGCGATGTAGCATGGCATTGACAAGCCAAACAGCGTTGAATGCAAAAGCAATTATTGATATTTGATATCATGAGATTGACTCGCATATCACATCCTCGTCGATCTCCATGGAATGGATAAGTGCAAACATTGTTGACGCCTCCATCCAAGGCCTGGCTTCAAGTATTGACTGATCAGCACACCTTCTTTGTTGCTAATGTTTGCATTATAATAGTATGTTATTGTAGGACACAAACCAAAGCTCTAAACCTAATGGTTAAAGCTTCAATTCTCCAAATATACCGCATTGTTTTGGCTTCACTCGTTCCGTTTCCAGTTCTGCATAGAGTTGTGAAGTTTATTTACATTTACATTACGTGTTAGGCGTCCACGTGCTGTTCTCGCCAATTTCTAACGAATTGAAAGAAGAATACGATCTGAGATTGACAATATGACACTGATGAATCCGAAATTTTTGAGATTTGGTGGTGTTAATTATCAGTTACCCACCAGACATACTCAAATCAGAAGGCTAGACAATTGACTCGAAGTCCATTTAAGTACGACTATCAGGTGCTTTACGGCTTCCGAACGTAAATGTTCTGTAGCAAATGGGTGCAATGATTTGTGAATGGGTGCGTCTCGTTTAATGGCTATTTAAGTCGTGTCAGGAGCTATTTCAGTCTCCTAATCTCCTTATCTTGAGAAAACGCCGGCTCGTGATCTAGACGATCTCTCCATCTATGTACTAATGTATTGGCCCGCATTCCAATATCAACATCTGCGTACATTGTTTTCAATGGTCTCTACATTTAGCAACAGAATTATGTGCAAGCAATTGAAATATGTCTGCAAGATAACCATTGAAGAACACGCAACCACCTGATCCCACTGGCTTCGCGCACCATGCAGACCGAAAGTAATGATTTCCACTTGGCAATACAGACAACACTTGCCTCACACTGCACCTATGTTTATGGAAGGCTTCCCTGTCTGTAACCGAGGGATTGTGCATGTAAGGGATATTGATGCCATTGACATGCATTATGAATGCAATGATCACACAGCCGTGAGGAATAGTACCACGATTAACCCATAAATGGCTTCTCCAGCTCATACATCATCAGACATCCAAATCAACATATCAGAAGGAAAAGGGAAGAAGAAAAAAAGTCGCTACGCGTGTTTGGTTTTATTATGAGCTGTGCAGCTATTAACGGGAACTACATACTTAACTCAGTAATGTTGCTAATTTTCAGCAAAATGCAAAACATTAAATATTTTTTCCTTCAAAAACCACCTCCTCGCCGGCGACCAAAGATGATTTTCTTGAAAGCTTTACGAAAATCCTGATTAAAGATGGTGTAGATTATAGGGTTTAAAGCACTGTTCACATACCCAAGCCAGAAGATGACAGCAAACACGGAGTCAGGCGCTTTTAGTTTTGCCAACGAGGCGATCAAGTAGATAGAGAAAAACGGCAACCAACAACCAATGAACGTCGCCATGATGATGCCAAGTACGATGGTTGCTCTACGCTCACGAGCCCTGGCAATCTTGCGTTTCTGGCGATCGGGGTCATCCTTAGAATGGTGTGTGTGGTGATGCTTCTTTACCTTAGGGTGGGCGCCCCGATAGGCGAAGTTGGTGCCCATGTTCGCGATGTAGCTGGGCGAGAGAAATTTCTTGGTCGGGGTGTTACTGTTACCGTCCGTACGTCCACCATTGTGTTTGTGGTCATCGCTTGATACTTTAACATTGGGGAGCATTCCTTTAGGTGAAGACTGGTTCTCGTGGTTGACGTCTTCGAGTAGAGGCTCCAAATTGTCTTCATGCAAGGCCTGAGTGTACATACCCTTATTTGGCACGTGTTTTATACTCAATGAATCGGAATCCGTTTCCTCACTGAAATGAATGTGCTTAGTTTTATCACCGAGCGATTTGTGTGCATCAGAGTCGGTGTCTTCCGATAGCAGTTTGCGCTGCTCGTCGTGAGTAAGAAGTTTTGCTCCATGGTTTGTCACCGAGATCATCTTGTAGCCCATTTCAGGGTCCGTCGTCGATTCCACCCCAGACGTCACCTCGGTGTCAGGAACTGCGGTCGTGTCAGGCATCATGGTATCCATTTGGGACATCTCATCGTCGGAATTCATCTCGGCAGTCGGGCTAAGCTTTCCGTGGTCTTCCATCTGACGAGATGGATTGCTGAAGCTGGTAGTCGACGATGATTTCCCGTTTGTTGGGGGCAGTGCGTTTGGTTTCTTAAGATTGCGACGAGCTCTTTCTCGCGCAGCCAGAAATATTTTGAAGTAAACGAGAATCATGACAATGAGTGGGATGTAGAACGATCCCACAGTGGAATACACAACATATCCTGGTTCCTTACTGAGCACGCAAAGAGGGAGACCATGAATGGATGGCTGAGGGCGCTTCCATCCCGCCAGAGGGGGGAAACATAGGATCATGGAGAGCAGCCAAACGAGCGTGATCATCACAATTGCGCGCGTTTTGGTCCGTTGCCTCACATAACTGATGGCCCTGGTTATGGACCAGTACCGGTCGAGTGAGATGAGACACAGGTTCAGGATGGATGCAGTGCACAGAAGAACGTCAGTGGCCAACCATAGTTCACACAACACTGTTCCAAAGTACCAGTACCCCATGAGTTCATTGGCCAACGATAGCGGCATTATGAGAAGTCCCACAAATAAGTCACTGACTGCCAAAGACGCTATGAACCAATTCTGCAGTCCCTTTAGTTGGCGGTCTTTCGCAATGGCAATGACGACTAGTCCATTGCCGATCACGATTACTAGCATGATGCCTGTGACGATAAACGAAGCTATGATTATGTGCCACCAAGAATAACGGCTCGGGTAGGGGAAGCCATCAAAACCCAGCGATATGTTGACAGTGATATTGTCCTCGAACGGATCTCGTATGAGTAAATGCGATCCTGACACGTTTTCAAACATGGCATCTGCAGAGTGGTCTTCGTATCGCCGGGTTGTCGCTACGATCTTATCCAATGACTGACTGGCTAGGATCGGTTTGTATCCATCCATGGAGGCTGACGATGAAGCCATTGGCTCTCTGGTGAAGACTGCCATCTGCCTGTCAAACCCACTGCTTACAAGAATGATGATTGCCGCTGGGAGCTAATTGGATGGGAATAATCAGGGGCAATTAGGGAAGCGACGACGTCCAGGTGGCTGGCAGGAACTGGCGGCTGCACAATTGACTGCGGAAGCGACCGGCGACGTCTGCAAGAGAATTGGGACATTTTAGTTTCAGTGTAAAGTATAAAACATTGTTTGTAGGTGATAGCATCTGCGTGCATCTCATTGCTGTTCGTTACACATGCACGAAAACGTAAAGTGGCAAAACTAACACGAGCAGGTGTCGCAACAAAATCTCGGTCGCCCTAATAGCGATGGTAAGCACTTGTGATAACATTGGTCATAGCGTCTTGAATGCAAGAGAGTGCGACCAAGTCTAGTAGACTTAATGGGGCATACAAGATATATTGCATCACTAATCAACATTTGCTAAGGCAAAATCGCTTTATGCATGTCGATACAAGACACGGTGTAAGGAAATTACGAGGGAGATCATATGATATTATGTTCATGAAGGGGATGGAGGTATAGTGAGTCATTAATTTAACGGGGACGGCAGTCCTTTTCGGACAAGAGACACAGAGGGAACTGGTAATTTAATGCTTCAATAAGCAGACCAAACCATATTAACTCATCATATAGACTAGCCTATTCGACAGAATGGCTCACCCCACACGATAACAATCTGAGATTGTGCTGAACAAAAGGAAAACGAAAGGAAAATAAGGAAGTAATTTATGAGAGTGAATGTTGAAATAATCATGATTATGGGACAGGAGTGAGCTACACTGAGGACTCCATTGTTGATACAAAAACTCAACAGAAACTCCCATATTTTGTCAGGAGTTTTGAAATTTTAATCCTTTCCTATTTAATATCCCTGCAGGTGCTTCTCAATTATTCAAATCGAGCAAGCTATCGATTCCTAAGTGTCTTAAGGCCACACTAAGGAAGAGATGAGAAGAATATCAATTCTGGCAAAACCACTGTTGGATATTGTTTTGGATATCTGTTTGGTGAATTTCAATCAGAGGAGACTTACACTGTTAAGCACCAATGACCATGAGTGCTTTCACGACCAAGCACCAAGTGTAAAATTCATGGACTGAAGGAATCTCCTATCCGAGAATGATGACATTCTGAGGAACCGGTTTGGCGAGCATTACTAGAAGTGGGAGGTTATGGTCGTGCGATAAAGACATTGACGCTTGGACACCACACGTTCTGGTCAGTGAAGAGGATTATATGCAAATATGAGGGTGATGTCCGTTAAGGGTAGAAAGCACAGGGCATCGCGCCATTGCACCGGGGGTTATAGGCAATAGAGTTCATAACATCGGGTGCGTTTGCATAGAAATAGTTCGCTATCAAACTAGGCAGTAGGCAATTAATTGTGCTTCTGATGGCTGGTGGTATCAACGGAATCGAAAGAGAATATACTTCGTATTATTACACTGTAAGCATAGTCGATAATGATTAGTGTGCACGCAAAGATGAACATGCTTCTTGTTGAATTGACGTCATCAGCAGAGTTAATTTCTTGATTTTCTGGGAACAGTTTGATCCCAAAGGTGGGAACTTTGCACGCCTCGCGAGGGTTGGGAATCGGAGAGGGTGTTGACAGGCCTGGGAGCACCACGCGACAAACAGACGGAGGTATTGGCGCGGAAACGATCCGTTCAGAATGGGTAATAGACCGTGTTGCTGGAATATCCGCTGTATGCACTTTGTAGAAGGGCTGTTACATCGTGCCTGCAACGGCTTCCATGCATGTAAGACCGTCAGTGCAGAAGTGCGAATTCACAAGGTGGGTGTTCATTAACACAATCAAACAGTGCGGGCCTGGCAAATCGACTTTGGTGGCCAGTGATGCACGGCAACCAATCGCATTACAATCAAGAATTATGTTTCACAGAAAGCTCAGAAATGTGACCATAAATAGCAATGCAATTGTCGGCGTTTGATTGGCCCATGCTGATTGAATACGGGCAGTCTCAAGGACAGGGAAGAAACAATTGATAATTAGAAAACGCTCACCAGCCCTCGATTCGATGAGCGTGCGAGGGTAGACGGGGACGGCCCTGCTATCAGCCATGCCAGTCACAAACACAGACCCCATTTTCATAGCTTATTTTCTATTAAGTGCAGGAGGCAGATTCTTAATCAGCAGCCTAATAGATTTTACACGCTTGCAATTCGGGCAGGGTGAGCATGGCTCGAATGCATAATAGACAGTCTGCCAGGCCTCCGCTGATCGGCTTTCCCAGATGTTGCCACGCCTCGCTGATCAGGCAGGTGTATTGGTGTGTTGTCGTGTTGCACTTAGGCGAAAGGACATGCAATGTACTTGCTTTATAAACGTATGTTTGTTTTAATTAAGCACCACACGCGACACCTCTGGCACTTGACTTTGAAGTCGAGGAATACTTATATAGAAGTCGAGGAATATGATTTTGAAGTTAATCATGAGTTATTAATAACTAATATCTGTCTTGTTATCTTATAAAGGTCTGAGAGCACAACATCCAATTATCTGGTGTATGCAAGCTACCCGGCCTATCCTGCAATTTTGATGTTGGTCCGCTGGGATCTGCTTTGCAAAGAATACCCAGATGACAAAAATTTAGGTACTTTAGGCCATTAGACCCAAATATCCCTGCTCATACCGAGAATGCACGTGGTTGCAAAACATTCTCGAGCCAAATGAGTCCCAAACGAGTTATAAGAAACTCTTTACGTTGAATACAGGCCTGCTGACTATAATGACCAATTAACAACATATTGAACCACGCGATACTACAATGTCTCCATTCATCAATGTCAAAGCGGCTCTATTTGTGTTTCTTTGTTATTGTCAGCAGCATTCAAAGTGGCCGGGGGATCGACCAACACATTCTGCATACAAATCAAAGCCATGCAGATTGGCATCCAGCAAAAGCAAGCCTCTGAATTTCCCTCGCCGCGAATACTTCGCCCAGAATCACGCATAGCAATACGGAGAGGGCAAACACGCGTGGCAACTAAATTGGATATTTTCTGCATGTGATTTTCACGAGGTGCCTGAAATTACCTGAGTAGTGGGCACCCCTGGCAGCATGGCAATATTACTCCTGAGCAGCGCGGGTCCATTCGCATGCAATCTCTACTTACTCCTGCTCAATGCATCTGAACGCGTGAGCAAACTTACAAACTGCAGCTTTGAATCAGCGGCTGTTCGCTTATGAGCCATATTAATCACTACAGTAGGCTCATACACTCTATGCAGGGCCAATGTCAATGTTTCTTATGTTTTGGTGTGTTCTTTTTCAGACTCATCGCAGTTATATGTAACTTGAGAGGTTTATGCGAGCGTTTCAGGAAGTGCAATAGGCGTATGCTCAGTGTTCTGCATTGAAAGTTGAAAGCATTATTATTGTATTACACCAAGGTTTCTTTGCAAGGTTTTTTTCTGAGCTAAATACCCCAACATAAAAGCACAGCAAATAACACCGATTTTTGAGTAGTATCAACGAATGATAAGAGGAACACACTCGTGTTGTATGCTAAGGACACACGTCCCATACCATACAAGAAAGTAGAGCATAGCCACTCGCATGTAAACATAATCGAGGATTATTGAGCCGTTAATCATCGGAGATGGAATTATACAAGCACATCCTAGAATACAGATGCATGACGTCGAATCACTTGACAGGACATGGACCCCAGTAACGCTGAATGCATTAACCTCAGCTATAAACGTCCATCAATGGACACTAATGATCGAGGCCAGTCAGTAAAGTATCCATCTCATCGATTCCTTTGAGAATTCCATGGCCATGACCAAGGTATGACTCCACGCAGATCCGTCAGTAAGGTATAATAAAGGCTCATTTGGTCATCAATAGCCGAACCAGATTGCAACGAGACGCAATTGAATCCAATGAATGACGATCACAGGAAAGTTTCATTGTCGTCGGCTCCAAAAATATGGATATGGTTCTGCCTTCGAGTCACTTTGATGGCCTTTGTAGGGGGAGTAATGTAGCCTCACTTTGTTATTGTGCTGTCAGAGGCAGGTATTCTGGTGGATAATTGAGGTCAACAAATCCTCTCTGTTGGCGGATCCAACAAACTCTCACAAAGCCTTTGATTGTGTCTGTCTTGAAAAGAGATTCGACAGCGGCGTCCCGGTCGAATTTAGGAGCTCACATCGGGCGCAGTGGAGAGGGGTCTGAGAGGTACACGGATTCAAAAGGGGGGTTTCAATTAACGATCAAGGACAATGATACTGCAACTAATTCATGTCTGAGGATTGCATGGCTGGGAAATGTCAGTGTAATTACGCGGAAGAAGGCCTTCTTGCCCGCTCTGATTCGCCCTGGTTGCGTGGCTGTAATTTGAAAACATTATGCCAAAGGGAAAGTGTCCTTTCGGTTTTACACTGTAGTAACAAATAGGGCTTTCAGGAACACTCTTGTAAGTTTCAAATATCGCAAAGAAAAATAATTAGTGCAATCAAGTTTCGTTCAGTTGATAGGAATAGCAATGTTGGGTTTTATTCACACTTTCTTCAGTATCTATCCAGGTAACAGAGATAAATATCTACAAATGACAACAATGCATTGAACTTTACCCCAATGCAACCACGTGAATGCACAGCAATTGAACCTGGGATAGAGCGATGAAACTCCAGCTTCGCACATACATCGAAGCAGTAAACACGAAGCCCCACTATAGCTTAGGCGTTTGACCAGCCTTGATTAGACATTCGTGTGTTTGGTTTATGTACCGAAGCGGATCCCTGTGATCTTCCGCCTTTATTCTCGCCGCTTCTCTTTCATCGCCTACAATAGAAAGCCAATGTATGACCTAGGGAGCTGTTGGTGCTAATCCGGGATGATACTAAACACCGTTGTTCTTGCTTCATTTTAACGCAAGTACAACTATACTACGCCTAAATCCTCAGCTCTCACTCGTGTTGTTGCCAACATGATTTGTGCGGTGCTTTTTTTTTTTTTTTTTTTTTTTCTTTTCTTTTTTTCCACAAGTGCATGTTCGTTTGGTGCAAAAAAAAGGTGGTTTGTTGCTCTGCGTGGATCTTAAGACTCGTCCTACTCACTGGAGGTTATGTCATCCCACGTCTATACAACGGCGATATCAGAGCACAATACTCGAGGCTATACGTACAATCGATATGGAACCACTCACATGGTATTCAATTGCACCATGGAGGTAACGCGCCTACTATTATTCAGAATTACCCTGAGTGCTATACTCCCATTAATCAAATATTACTACCATCAGACTTAAGAAAACCTTACACAATATATTCAGATGAATGGCAATTGCTGCAGATAATACAGGGGTGGATACATTTGATAAGAAGACGAATCACATTTGAATATATTGCAAACGAAATTGCGGAAATGATACGAGACCAAAATTCGAATTAAGTGCAATTTAAAAGATTTGCGCCAGTAACAGAAACACAGGCTGACTTTTGTGCACCAATAGTCAACCATACACGTTGTGACAAATATGGTGCCTAAATGCAACAGAAATTCGAGTGTCAACGCACGCCCACAAGAGAGATACACTTTGGATCCACTCCGATGTTGTCAATGTAATTGGTAAACACTTGTGTTGTCTCTTTGCTGACTGCAATCGTTCGGATGAATACATGGCTACAACATCCGACCATTAGTGCGGACCGATCCTAAGACGGACCCACCTTTGACCTCGGGGTCAGCAGCGAGAAGCACTGACAACGGCATCCAATCCATACTCGTCCATTGAAGAGAGCCCTCCGGATGCTCCCCATTCTCCAAAGTCCAATTTCGCTGGCGACTATTTGCGCAATTCAAGGAGAAATTAAGCAGAAGCCACGAATCGAGATGCCAATAGATTCATCGCCTCGCAATGCTTAGGTATCTCCGCCTTTCTCACCAGAAGTGATTCCAAAAGATTTCCGATTTGACATGCCTATTAGGGAACATGATGAATGGGACCCGCTCCTTCAGGAGGTCTATCAGAGTTGCCTCCCTCTTGGCCCGGCATGCGATGAACAGCCACGGGTCCTAAATCTGCAAAATTAAGATTCATTGGGAGTCGCAGTTTGACAATGAATCTGAAATTTGCAAAATCAGAACCCCTGCATAGACTGCATGAGAGGATGTTGGCGTGAGCAATGGAATGACGTCAACAACATTGAAATGGACAGACTCAATCGACTTGGACACCATGGGGAATTGTAGAGGATCAGTTTGATGAATGGTGAGACGTATGCAATCTGGTGATGGGCGTTGGAATGGACATAACTAAAGCATACACTTTTTTGGTAAACCAGTTGCACTTGACGACTTCTTATAACGAGATTGACACTCGACGAAGAAAAAAAAATTAGAGAGCATAGCACAGTCTAATGGGGCTACAATAGGATAGCTCCACAAAGGAAGAAAACTAACTAGAAATATCAGTCCTTGAGACTTCAATTAGGCGATACCGGCTCAATTCGGCCATACGTCATCTGGGATCCATTCATTTTCCACTTGTACCCTCCACTTCATCATCGTTGAAGAGGAGGAAAAAAAATAGAATAAGGCAAAAAGATGAAGACGATATGAAAGACGATCTAAAAATAAATAACTGCCAATTGAGGGGATCTTATAGAGGGGGAGAAGACCAGTGAAAGAGGCTTTTGCAATTACCTGACATACTGTTCCACGATTAAGTTGAAAGTCCTTATTGCACAAATGATAACCCACAAAAGATGCCTTCAACACGGATCCTGAAACTGGAGTTCCCGAACGCCAATCACGGATGGCATTTAAATCCTGTTGCCCGTGATCCCGAACCAAGGCCGGCTGCAAGGGGTGTCCGAGAGCTGCGACCTGAAGAAATGGGGTCGAAGAAGGGGAACTGCGTGGATGGCGACGGACGGCGTTAGAGCAGCGTGGCGTTAGATCCCGCAGTGAGTTCAGAGCTGTCGACCACCCACACTCGGCTATTGCTCACTGTATACCGTAGTCTTCGCTTCCACTCAAATGCACGTGTTTCCGATCTCCGTGCCTTTTATCCCTCACCTCGCAGCCTGACCCAATCGGGGAAGCTACGTACGGGCCAGCAGTGCGCATGCGCACTCAGGACGCTTGTTATCAGGCGGCAGACGGCGAGCACCATGCACGGGCCATCAAACCCCCTTATGTGCAACGTGCGCACCACAAAAATGTAATTACATTACACTTTGATTATAGCCTGGCGATTAGCTTACAGAGACGCCTTTTGGGTTTCTGTCGCAGCGATGAACTCTCGAAGCGGCTGCCTGATAATGAAGAAGGATGTCCCGTGAGCAAGCGGTCGCTCTAGATCAGTCTCAAGCTTTGTGCATAGTCTCGTAATGAACGGCTTATGAGCTGACAAAGCGGCGATCAGCTTGGAACTCAGGTCACCAAGTAATCATGCTGCACACTCCGGCGTCCACTCCATCAAGCTTTCGCTCTCCGAGTTCACTGCGCAGGTAGCCAGCGGAAGTCCTGTGCCGCCACCTCGTGGGGTAAGGGAACTGAGGATCCACTGCTTGACAAGAGGTCTGATTGGCTTTCCTTCGTGAGGCTGTGATGCAGGGCGACCACTGTCTGGCGACCGGCAAAAGCCTTTGGGCAAACAGCCCACAACAGCGCGCTCCTCTCGAAGATTATTGCAGAGGACGCATTCAAGCGGCGTTGCTGTCAAATGACCCAATGTCAGCGTTTCATGTTATTAGATGCATTCATTTTGTTAGGGCGAACACGCGATTCTTTTTTTAGTCTCACGGGGCCAATATTTGCTTCCTGCAAAAACAGTGCAACTCCTTTTCATGCAAGAGCTATGAATTTTCCAACAGAATAGAGCAATTGAATGCTATGCAAAATGGTCCATTTCCCTTTTTAACAACAAAAATTGGTCTCTGAGGAAGGATCTACCGCTTGGCCTAGAGAAAAGGTGGATCAAACATGTCACTGGCTAAAGTATTTGAGATGCTCTCCGAGGCGAAATTCCGAAGCATATATTTCACTTATCTGGAGCAGGGTGTTGGGGAGAGCGACGTCTTCGAGGGCTCTAAGCTCTCTCAATGATCAGAGAGTGATGTACGTGAGCTGAGCATAGCCGAAATCCCCCCAATGAATATTTCACACTCGGCACTCAAACAAAAGGCCTCTGAACATCCAAGACTTATGGCAGGCCTCTGGCCCGTTGGTAGCAAGCTGCCGAGGGAATGCGTGTTTGTTTCGAGAGGCTATTTATCTAAGAACATAGAAAGAGCCTTTCGCTGTTCAATGGGACGTTATTGTGAAGAGCGGAGAGAGCATCGTGAGAGACCAAGCTGCTATGCCTTAGCACGATGCTCCTCACCGCAGCAGATTGACATCGACCGCTGATGGATTCGATCCTCTTCGATCCTCTGGGATTCAATGTTGGTGTAAATGCTGATCGCATCCCTTTGCCGGGCCTCTTTGATCGCCGCCCGATGGCTGAGACATGAACGATGCAAAATCACTGACTATGCTGGCACTGTATTGGGGCAAATCGATGGAGATCCATTTACTCATTCCATATTCCAACTCGCAAATGCACGTGCATATGCTGTCATTCTCTCAGGTGTCGCTACCTGTGAGGGTGTGTTTGCGTAAATCGGCAATGCTTTTGTAAATGTATACTGTGCAAAAAAAATGAATATTGTCCGTATCAAATGTTGGTTAAAATGCATTGCACTATCCTGTCACATGATCAATAGTCACAAAAAAAAATAAAAATAAAAATAAAAATAAAAATACGTATATGTTATAAAAGTTTTTGGTATATTAAATATGCATCAAGCATATCTTCAATACACTGTTAAGTTTGTAAAGCAAATATGTCATAAATTAATTCCTCTGAGTGACAGAGCTCTCGTTTCCCAATACAACATCACCTGGAATGATGAGCCTCACCTGGCCACCGTTTCCCCATTTTGCATCCATATCAACAAACAAGAAGGCGTTGCAAGTAGCACAGGCACCAACACAACTCAGCTTAAACACCTCGTTTATGAGGCCGTTCTTTACCAGGTAAACACATTCCGAACTGCTGACAACGCTTCGATAATAAACGTAAGATCCACCCAGAAGCTAATCTGTAGGTATCTCATGTTTGAAACACTCTGTGTAAACATCATCGAACTTGATCAAGTTATTGCATATTTATTGTACTTGTCAATGGTTACAATAAAAACCAGCGACCAGATGTAGATAATCTGATTGGATGAATTGAGTGTTGCAGAGCTATATTGAATTTCACTTGTTTCCATAATGATATTTATTTGTTCCGGAATACAATGTCAATGAATCAAGCTTTAGTCCGTGATGTGAGATGGGTTATATTCTTCACACGCATAGTGGTTGAAATGAGGCCTCTTCGTCACGTGACCCTACTTTTTGTGGATCATTCAATGACCAATTTTGATGGAGTCGCAAGGATATCACCACCTGTTCTCATTCTCACCCACTCAAAGTGTGCAAATGGAGGAGGTGACCAAGCACTTAGGCGGTGCTTAAGGTGGCTGACAATTTGAACGTTGTACCTTGAAAATTGATCACGCACCGAAGAACTAAGGACCCCCGCCCCACAAATTTGAAAATAATGAATTTGAGTAATAATTGCAGTAAATAAAAAATGAAACATGATGATGCCAAACAAAGTCTAAGCATCACCAAAGTAAATACTTCATCAGTATTCATGCAGAACATAATCCTCCATTTCTTGGAAACCGATTGCTGCGTGTGGCGCTGCCAAATGGCACATAGTACGTATACCTTTTTAGGGGAAGTCAAATTGCTTTTGACGGGATTTGAGATGCTCAGGCGTATAATTTGTACTTCAAGCGAATTCCATTGTGAAAAAGAAATAAATGTTTTTATCGTTGTTTTGGTGTTTTGTTACTTGTTGAAGTATTATGGAAAAAGTTTTTAATTCCTAGGACTGCCTCGGTTCCGAACAACAGGCCCCATGGCCCGTAAGTATAGGCATCCCTTTGAATGTGCTATATTCACTACGAAAGTTAATCTATCTATCTATCTTCTAAACTTCGATATTTTAATCACATAGGCCAGTAGAAGTCATTATTCTCTTGTGTGATATCAACCACGCTGTTTTCCTTTCGCTTATAATTATGATGAATGTAAATATTGGTGCTTAGAATGGAAATCCCGAAAACATTACAAAGTCATTCATCAATAATTCATTATGCACCTACAACTTCGGGCTCATTCGTTTTCACTACTTTTACAGGTTCTGCGAATTATTCATAAAAGAGTGAAATTAATTATGATGCATTGTGTATTAGAAACGAATGCCTCGATGACTTAGCTATTCTTGGGATGGTTTCAGCTTATTGTAAGACGCAAACATAGAATGAAGCCTCGTGGTGGTAGTTCGGTAGTTGAACGCTGCACACAATGATCTCGTCTCGTGTTCATGATGTTCCCGAAATAACCGTCGAAACATGGAGCCACGTGTCAATGCATTCGAATACTGTTCGTTATTCTGAGAAAGGCCTGTACTCTGCTTGTATGGCCGACAGATGTCGCAACCGCTACAGTAAGAGACCCTCCAAACACAATGGAGTCGAAATTACTTGCGAGGCAAAGGGATCCTCAAGTGCATGCGACCTCCTTTACGTGGTTCTTCCTCATGGGAGGAAGTCTGGGAACACGTGGAAGTACAAATAGGTCATGTCTGGTCCAAATGATAAACGACTGTCGTCACAATGATCCATAAAAAACTATGAACATCATATTATGTATTGCATTAAATTGTTATCAGAATAAAGTTGCAAATAAACAAAATACCGTCGAAATAATCGTCTCATGAGTAGGTTGATCACATACCTGACGAATTATCCATGTAGCAAGGTTACAGGTAACGGTTGAGATTAGAGACAAAGTTAAGCATTACTAGTCGGACTAACATAAGCCTAACCTCAAGCCCAAGCGTTACACTTACCCTAACCTAGCCCTACATTTAATCCGAAGTCAAAACGCAAGCCTTGAGGCTTTCACTAACCCTAACATGTCTTAATAAACCTGAACCCTGACCCCTCATCTCAAATTCTATAGCCATAACGCAGTCCTTATAGTCTTGTTTTGCATCATAATCTGGGTGATGCAAGATGTAGGCCTACGATATTTTTCATTTATTTCTTTGCTCAACCCTAAATCTAACCATAACAATAAGTTAATATTACAAACCTCACAAATCTCACAGAATTTCGCTTGAATGTCTCAAATCAATATCGTTTCACGCAGCATCGACAAAGCCTGAAAAAAAAGTATTGACAAGTGACTTCAATTAAGCTGAGCTGACTTCAACTTTCAGCGAGATCCAATCTTTACGCACACTCCTCTTGCCTTTAACGAGGGAGTCGTATTTTGCTGCACCTTTGAAATATGCTTCATTGCTCGATAAAACTAAGAATTGCACCATGCTCTGCCAACATTCAATTACATTTGTCATGGGTGGGGAAGACGGCGAACAGTAAGATTTTATGTGATGAACAACATTCGTGATCAACGAGAATTGGGAAAGAGTTGAAAGCATAAGCGCCATTCTCTCAAGACGCTTTCACCATCTTTCCTTTCGACAATGTTTGCTGAGGATATTAATTGTGTTTATGGCATCGGTGTTGGATAATGCCGGAGGTCTGTTTCAGGACTTAAAACTCAAAGGTGAAGATTTTCAATTGAGTGTGCAGAGGTTTACACTTTCCGGGTGCTCCTACTAGTACCATGGAGTGCTATGTATAATTGAATATATCCACTGTTCCTGTTGATGTTCCCTCAGCAATATAACTCCACACATACGTGGAATATTATGATTCTTTTTACATACATATGAGACAGGTGAGCAATAATAACGATAGAAATCAATATTGTAAACACATTAATCTCAGTTTGAACTAAGAAAAACTCAATTAATGCATTGTACTCTCACGGGGTCATGGCGTTACAATCTTACTGCATATTCAATAGGAAAATGCGTAACGATTTGTCTATTAATACGCCGTTGTGGTGACTCATTGAACGAGCTCCAAAGTTTTATGAATGATCGCAGGTTGTTCTCATTAGAGCAACGGTACTGAATTAAACAGCGCACGCGGGTCTGCGGAAGGCTTGAGTTATTATGACAAGCCTGGCTTCTAATGGTGCAAAAATGTGCAACTCAATTTCACAATTACCAGAATATTGCTTTGTATTGACAAAGTTTTTGTTGTGTATGGTCTGCGTATACCTTTTAGCATATCATTACGGAGGGAAACTGATCAGTTATATTGGTTTAAACTGTTTCGCGAACAAGTTAGGCAAGAATCGAATTTTAGTAGGATTTACATATCATAGTCCTTACAACCAATAAACGGCTACGAAATTGTCAAAGAAACATTTGAATAAGTAAATTGGTCGTGAATGTCATGTGATATCAATGGCCTTTTCGTAAATTGGTGTGGTATTTGGCAACGTCTACGTGAGGCACGCGGTGCAATTTACGGCACAAAGGGTTGGCCCCAACGCGAAGGAAAACGAAGGTTTATCTTCCCCCGCAGTTTCTGTTTAACTTGAAAAGGAACAGCACTTAACATGCAAATCAGAGTCAACGAGAAAATTAGATCTAAGCATCCAGAGATACCATTCTCTTTCCCCCATTTGATGATGGTTAGCGATAGAAGCTGACATGGAATTCAATGAAGACACGTACGTCTTCAAATGCAGATGCATACTTTGAATTATGACATCAGAGTTTTCTTGTTTCTCGCTTATGTCAATAGGGAAATTAGGAGAGAACAGAGTGATGCAAACATTGCCAGACAGACAGAAGAGAGGCGCATAATGAAGCGACGCCTTGCATCAGGAGATCAAAATCAGAGAGGATTCGATTCGATTATCACATTTTGCACCGCCATCAATAATGAAAGACAGATGATGTACTCGCCAGCTGATCTCGGGAAAAAAAGGCATTGCCATAACATACCTCATGCGCTTGAAAAATGTCCGTTGTGGCCAATACAAGGTGAGCAATTCATTGTAGAGCAATCAATTGTTGTTCGATGATGGCTACTTGTGTTTGTGATCAAAATATATAACAGCTTTAGCCTCATTTACATGTGCAATGCACCATTCATGTTTTCGACTGAATATTCCACTTAATTGTGAATAATTTGTCGCATGTGGCGTGTTGCTATGTGCTTGGTAATTCTCAGCGGTCCTGAAGAAATATGTTCATTGGTTGGCATGCGTTCCCCATCTGGGACATTGAGTAATGACAACAGATCACCTTTGATGCTTCCACGGTGGCTAAGAGAACATTCTCAGATGGTATTTAAAGAGTGTGGATCTCGCTGGCATTACATGAGGTTGTGTGTGAGGCAATGCTAGCTTGGAAGAGGGTTTTTATGGCCCCCAGAGGAAGATCTTCTTTGATGTTGGAAAAGTGAGAAGATTTATCATGACTAAACTGTTCATACTGGGTAGTTTCTTTCGTTGGCGGCTGGAAAACATATATAAACTAAAATCGTATCGTTTTCCCGTGATGCTGTGACACGTAATCTTCATCATTCACTGATTCAAAAGGTTGAATAACATATCCAAGGATTACGTATCTTTGCATTGTGTTGCTTGCGCAAGTTAAATAGTTGATTCCAACAAAGATCAATTACCATTGCATGATTGCATTCTCAAATCAGATTATGTTAGTTTGTTGGCGATTGGTCCATTGCAATGCACCGAGACATACTTACCAATTAGCGGAATGCACTTTGCTCAGTCTAAAGCTCTTTTGCGTTGTAATATGAACAAATACGATTCAATCACGTTGGTATCTGCTGCATAGGCCCTTCAAATGGTGACATTCAAATGAGAAATGATCGTCAGCATTTCCGCATTTATTGCACTAAGTCTTGTAAACACCATGTCTGTCCTTGCAACCTGCTGCTCTATGCCACGAAGTGCATCCAAACACGCGCTCCAACGTCGTTATTAGTATGTGTGTCGTAGATCTCAGAGCATAAAAACCTCAGTCGCTCTCCTTCAACATAACAGTATCTGTACTTCGTGAATTTATACCATTGTGAATCCCGTGTCTAAAGCATTGATGCATTATTTAAATACCCCAAGACCCTGAAGCCGTATCATGGGACAACATATCCAGCGAACCTATTCACTGGCAAATTCCTCCAAAGAATTCTTATTATGCTTCCCACTCAATGGACTCCATGCCTTGGCACAAAACTCTTCTGTCGATGCATTCATGTGTACCCTTGACCACTAATATTCTTTATTATCATTCATTATGAGGTATAAATTATTTAATCACTGACCCTGAATCTCTCCATCATCCCTAAATATCATCCAATTGCATGAGCTTCAAAAGAGAACCATCTTTCAATTCACCACAGCTTATGGTGCGATCATTCATAGCTCCATAGGCAGCCTTTTTTCCTTTGTCTGCCAACTGATAAAATGCTCACAAATGCACTTAGTCGCCAGACATTTTGCTAATCCTTTCAAGAGGCTATGGAGCGAACATCCTCCGTGCGAGGTAGCAGATCAGCGCAATTTCTCACTTCATCTTTGTGATCGTGATCAAAGCCAAGCAAACGTCTGAAGTGTGGCATCCACGGCGAAAACTGTGTAGGACTGCATATAACATGGTGTTTCTTTATGGGGGGTTTTAGGGGGTTTAGGGGGGGGGGGGTGAAAGACGATTTATGACAGAAACCAATACAAAGCTTTTTGTGCATCATAGGGCTTGGTCTATATACCGTGATTATTCACCAATGAATAGGCCTAGCTACCAGAGTACAAGTAGTTTGGTATGATTAAGTGTTTAGCAGTGCATGTTTATAGACATCTATAAAATTAAAGTTTTGAACAGTACGCGATTTATTATTTGTCTCTTGCAAGTTGCTTTGTCTCCCAATTCAAATACTCACCCTCAAAGATGTGTGAGGATTTTTGTATCCTGTTTGCCCAGTTTCCCTCTTGAACTATTTGCAGAATATTTGCCCCCCGTGACGGCACCACTGCTGCATCGGGTAAAAATGAGAATGATTCTGCAGTATCTGCCACTCACTGCACTTAAGCTTCGCACGGCAGTGTTTGTATTGAATAAATATTTAATTTCTGCCAATAGCATTAAATTTCTGTCATTGTAAATACGTGCTTTGGGTCCTGGCTGACCTCAACGGTGGCCCGTTACAGCCCCGTGACATATTCAAGAACCTCTGCTGTTCCACCACGTCAAGTATGTCCATCGATTGCTTTGAACACCAGTATACATATACGTGGTAAGCAGGATTGTTATGAATAGGCCATCAATCAGAAGATGCCTGTGATATAACGACTGACTCGACAGGTAGCGCCGCCGAGTCTGCGTGATCCTTGAAGCGAAAGTGGTATGACGACTTCTACGAGGCAAAAGTCCTTCGCCTCCGTCTTTTTTTGGTCCCCGGGGAGTTCTCCTTTATGACAACCATAAACATTTCATGGCTCAATGTTGTTGCTTATTCTCTGAATCCCAGCTCGCCTCCGACGTGTCTATAGTTCTGATTTCTGAACAATGTACCAATGAACTTGTCTTGTCTTGTGTTGTGTGCATGTATATGCGCATATTCTATTTCTGATATTTAATCCTTGATTAAATCTTTGATTAAATACCAAACCGTTGCTTGGAACTAATTTACGTGAAGCCTTATAACTTACAAAGAGCAGAACGGAATCCTCGGTTACCATAAAGATTTGCTCGACCTTTGACCTTTTGGTTCGGACTGACCGATGGTCACAGTCAAGGGATTCTCCTGGAACCACCTGGTTGAAGATGAATGGTCATCCCTTTCGAGCCAGACGTATGACCATCCTGCGGTCTACTTGAACGAAGGGAAAGGTTGCAGCTGGGTGATATTTACGTTGTTATTTATAGAAACAAAACTAAATGCACAATTTAAAAACCTGCGGTTGCAGCGATTGATTGATCATTGATATGACAGCTTTAGTATTTTTCTATACTTAAAATCACTTTCATTCGCAGCATGATTTAAATAATAATAATAATCCCGACCCTCCATTTGAGAGTGCAATGCGCTACACGCGTATGCCGAAGTCCTGCGCATCTGATAAATTGTGTGAATTTATGTGAACCCAAGTACACAAAGATTGCCACACACCTAAGTTAAAAGTGGTCGCCTTATACAGATGGTCATCTTACACCGGGTGGTCATGGTACCGACCAGTTTCAGGCTGATTATATGATTTCTCATAGTGCCTCATAAATAATGGTTTGTACATTGTATATGTCCCGACATGTATCACAGCCCAGTGCTCTCTATTGGGCTTGTGATTGTTGATCTCAGTTTGATTGCTTGATCTAATTAGATGGTTGAAAACAGAGACAAAGTTGAAGCCAATATAAAGTCTTGAGAAATTGAGGGCATCAAATCCTGTTTGAACAACTCACGTACCTGCATCTTGAAGCGGCGATTGGTATCTGCTTTGACGCCTTCTGAATTCAATTGTAATTAGCAGAAACCGCCATCTTCACAGATGATCGCGTTTGTGCTTTGACGATAATAGATTATCAGAGCAAATTTGAGTTAAAGCACAAAAGTTGTGCGGGCTCTTCTCTGTGATGCGTCTTAAACGAAAGCGGAGCTTGCTCATGCAATCAAATCAATTGACTGGAGTGTCCGAGCTCTTTACGGCGACTGAAATAGGGCGGTTGCTGCTCACGTTAGACAACTGTTTGTCTTACGCAAGGTCATTAACATTGCAAATACATCAGGAGTATTCAGGACCGAGCAAATATTATTGCTGAAGACAGGGGCTCGTCTTAAACAGGTGGTCGTTTACTGCTTGGCTGACTTTTAAAAATTTTACTTGGCTTTAATTTTGAAATATCGGTTTGAATTTTAATCACATTTTTGTATTTCGTATTTTCATTTCACAGTTGCTCAACGGATAAACCGTGAAAGGGGTTAATGCACGCAAACTACTATTTATTCACTTACTATTTAATTATTTATGTAATTAATTAATTATTTGTGAGTTTTTTACTTGGCAAGCAAAAAAATTTTAATGACCTTGGTGCATGTACCTGTGTGGTGACATTACGTAATCAATGCACATATTTTGAAGTAAATGTTGATTGATAAACTGCCATTTCCAGACGATGTCTAAACAGTTTCCAATCTATGTGCAAATGAATTCATTTCATCAAAATCCAGTATCACGTGCAGAATACTAAACCATTGCTAACTCGGTGGCAATTCCGCGGTTGCCACAGCTTATCTCTTCATTACATAGCAGTCTGACCGGCGGGAAGAGCCGGCTTCAGCCCTCAAACGGGATTACGCCTCGCTTTGTTGCCGCTGATATAGCATCGTATTTGATCCTCTGATTACGGTTCTGGTTCGTGTATCTCGCAACCGCAATCTCCGCGATATCCGATTACCCGACACTCTTATTTGGCGGAGTGCATAGATGGTAGATAACCGTAGCGTCCCAGGAGTGGTGGACATGCAACCAACCAGATATACAAGCATAAACTGCAAGAGAACTCCTGCAATAACTCACCGGTGTAGCGTAAATTTTACGTAATCCATGAAACAAGACAATTGCTCACGATTCACCAAATAATTCTAGATCTGTTCATTACATGGATACTCCCTTGACACATTATCTCAAAATGAACAATCCCACAAACAAATTTATCTTAAAATTCAGATGAATTGTCGCAATAATCCCGAATTTCATCCCAGCTATATATTACATGTGACCTGCTTAACAATGAATCAATGCATTGCTGGTGGGAGACATTTTCCCATGAAGGGAAAACAAAATGGCCTTATTATGTTTGTGAATAATGAAGCTTGTTTAGAATCGCCGCCTCGCGGAGACGGATATCATGTTTAGTCCTTCTGGTTCCGAGTTCCAGAATAGAAAATGAGCCATCAGGATTGAGAGCAGCATGTGTATTCACACAGGGCCGTCCGTTCTAGGGGTCCATCAATTCGAAAATATTCAATACCCCCGCATATGAGAATAATGAAAAGTTCTGATTTGATGGCACATACATCACATGCAGAGGCATTACTGTTGAGTTGTAAACGCAAAAGCAACATCAACGAACAGAACAAAAACATTTTATAAGTCTTTTGCAACACGTCCATGTAATTTTTAAATAATTTCCTATTCGGCACCGAGGAATTTGCGGAAAGTTTCTCTTACACCAGCCTGGAACTTCTCTTTCGGCAATTCTAAATCCAAAAAGTTCTCGGTCTAACATAGAACGCACAATACTCTATATAGAGATGTAAAATTTTGAGGTTAGGTAGAGCAACTATACACAAGATCAATCGTAGCTTTATTATTTCCTTGGCATTACTACTTTTTGATGGAGCGCACTTCTACCGATATCACTGTCAGAGCCTCATTTCGTGTGCCAAAAGTTTGATTTGTGTTCTTTCGGGAAAATGAAATATTGAGTCCGAATCATGTTGTTACAGAAATTTTTGTCGGAACGTAAAAAATACCATAAATGAATTGCCGGAAACATATTTACGGGACCATTAGGACTACTGTGGATGCATTGATTTCTAGAAAACTTGGCACTAACATGCAAATGAAAACGAAAATCTGTTTGTCAAATAATTGTATAATTCAGAGGATGTTTTTTTTTTCGTTTCCGTTAATGTTTAATCGCCAGAAGGAACATAATTTTATGCCAGTAGTAGTGGTCTCTAGTGGGCTTCATTTTACTATTTTATAATTATTTCATCAGAATGGTACAAACACATTTATTTTTCATTGCTTTGGCGCGTTTATGAGGAAACTATCGGAGATCTCCGTAAATGATAATTAGTCTAAAATGGATTTTGAATGAGCGCGTACTTCGGGAGTTTGCCGCATTTTGACGAAATACCGATCCCTGCATCATTCAAATCGGTGTGAGAGGTGTTCACATAACTTTCTGAAAAATTCATTGTTTGCAATGGAATTTTCATCCGTAAAACCTATATTCAAGTCAATTTTAAACTTTCTGTGATAGCGCATTCTATGTTAGGCCGAGAACTTTTTGAGCAACCCTCGCACGAGAAAAATAATAGTATTAAGTAAATAATAATAATAATAATAATAATAATAATAATAATAATAATAATAATAATAATAATAATAATAATAATAATAATAATAATAATAATAATAATAATAATAATAATAATAATAATAATAATAATAATAATAATAATAATAATAATAATAATAATAATAATAATAATAATAATAATAATAATAATAATAATAATAATAATTTATTCGTATAAATAAATATACAGGATTATAGTAGGTGAAAAAAAATCAAACAAACGAACAAACAAATCAAAATTGCAACATAAAGGTAGCTTAATCAAATTGTAAAATGATTAAATGCACATAGTAAATCTTCACAAGTAATTTCAAAGTTTAAAAACGTCAGGCCATCTCTTAAAAAACAAAGGTCTTTTAGGGCTAATGATTCAGCAATCGTCGCTTCATCATACATGCCTCTTTGTATTATACTTTTTACATTTTCAAAATCATCAATTATAAAACTTAACGGAACAGAACTTAAAACAGAACATATATGTATATTTTCACTAATGACAGAATACATGCAACCATAAAAACAATAATTGTTTGTAAGCTTTACAATGGAGTTACTGCTGCTCAGGCACTACATATAAAAACTTAAGAAGCGTATCAGAAGGGCCGAAATTAAGTTTCCTTTTGGTAAATTATTAATATATTTAGTACGAGTTCTTATATTTAATTTCCAAATACGTTTTAAACATTTTCGCCATGCTGTTAAACAACGCTTACACTATACAAGAAGATTCTGGGCTCAAATTAAAATAATTAATTTAATTAATTAAATTAATGTATCAGCGAGTTTGCGTCTCAGCGAAGACAGACTATAATCATGAGCATTAGTTATATCCCCTTGCCTCGGTGAGCATCCATAAATCCCCCTCTTTCGACCAGATAATGCTGGACCTCATTCAGCCCGCTTAAGACTTACTTTTCACGGCGATAACGAGGTCAACGTGCTGACCGATGACGTCCCAAATGAGGTCATATAAAGAAGGTCGTCTTCCACATCGTACGCCACCATTTCAATTTAATGACATGGGAAAGTAGTAATTGGAAGTCGAAACAACAATGCAACTTCGCATTATGCACGGAACATTCCAAATATACGATGATGAATCGTTCTAAGTTCTAACCTAATCCAATAAATTGATTTCGAAATTTCGTTTTTAATCGGTAATAGAATACCGTGCGTCCTGGAAATATAAGTTCATGGTCCAATAAACAGCAATTGCCGTGGGATTAAAAATCAAAAAGTAAATATTTAAACCAATTGCCTATGGTGTGGTATTTGTCTCTCGGTCAAAAGTGACAATACTCATTTCTTTTTTCACTAATGAAACATATCTTTTGAGCGATGCATGGTGATGTACAATCTCCAACCAGACATTATGGTGTTTAATTCAATGTAATTTACCAAAGACCCATAGTTTTCTGAATGCTGGAACTAAGGGAAATCAGCAATTCCAATAAAAGATCCATTTCCGATGAAAGAAGAGTTGCAGCTCTGTCATTAGGAAGGCATCAGTGAAAGGACTTGACGAATGCTTTTTGAATTTGGTCTTGAAAGGGAGCAAGGGTGTGCAAAAAGGACTCCAAAATAAAAGGGCTTCGCAAGAGGCTTGGAAGGTAGACATTAGCATAGCACCCTATGCTGGCTGAATAAGGGCAATCAAGATCAACTTCGATTGTAATGTCATCCTCAAAATGTGAAATGTACGTCCACTGACACACTTTAACGACAATGCAGTTTTCAAGGCACATTTAGCATTGTGTATATAATGAATGAATAATGCATAATGCACTTGATCTACGCATCGTGTACGCCAGAGACCAATCCTATTGACGCTATACTTCCAAAGTGTGCTGCATGCACTGTTCGTCCTGATTCCGGAATGAGACTCGAGAGGCCTTTTTGCGATGCTCCCGCGTGGATATCATTGCTTTGCTTAGAATCCACGATGAGCTAAGTTTAGGTTAACTGCCGTGGGCTGTTTCCTCCAGCCTTCAAGGCAGGTCTCCCGTCGGTTCTTTTACTTAGGATGTTTGCTGCCTCTAGGGTGACGTTCTTGAGAGACACTCTGACGTTGAACTATGGGAGGAAATCCCTCCATCCCCAAAGCTGGTCTCCAATCGTTGGTTCTAACAGCAGAATCAGAGTCTGTGAGAGAAGAGACTCTTATGTAACCAAGGTCGAACTCGTTGGTTACATTGTGGTGGACTCCATTAGCTTAACTGTAGCCTACTCGGATCGAAGGATGTTGCGCGTTATGGTTTTAGTTTTTTCCGCAACAGCCAACACATTCTTCCATGACCAATGCAATGTTTTGACAGTTAGTATTTAACACCCCGGTTAAAGAATGCTTGTTTTCAGAATTTCAGTTAAAAATTAAACATGAAGAATTGACATCCCGGCCGTTAACGTGCATGTCATGAGCAAAAACGAAGGTATACTTGTGTGTGTGTGTGTGTGTGTGTGTGTGTGTGTGTGTGTGTGTGTGTGTGTGTGTGTGTGTGTGTGTGTGTGTGTGTGTGTGTGTGTTTCATTGTGCTTGGAACACACCACCAATTGTATTTGTAGTTTACCTGGAAATAGTAGTCCTAGTAGGACTACCGATCTAGGTAAATATTATATATGTTATATATGTAATAGAAGCTAGGTGAACCTATTCAGGGGGCGATGGAGACTGTTACACCGGTACATATAGGCAAGTGGAAACATGAGGTGAAGGGGTTTTTTTTTCGTTCAATTCTGAAGAAATTCCGTCTTTTGTCGTTGAAGAAAAATGCTGAAGCTTTGGGCAGGATTCCGTGAGATTGGTCGGATTTCCATTATTAAGCTTAAGTTGACGAAAACCTCCGCTGAACTCGCAATTATTTATTGTGCAAGGATATTTGGACAAATAGCACATCGATAGCTTGAGGAAGGTACAATCTTGGCATCCGTGCTTTTTATCAGTGAAATAATTCAATACTTGAAGGCGAATTGTGAAGTCCACAATTTTACTTGCAATCGGCGCCGCTGTCGTGTTGGCTTCGTAATAGTACTTATCCTCCTGATTCGAACTGAGATACTCAATAGCATAGATTGATCGCTCACATTGGTATAATGTTGCCGAAGTTCGTTATGATAGCAATGAGATTCAAAGCGAAGAAATACTTCCGGTTATCGCTAATCACGGCTTAAAGAATAGGTCGATATCAACAGCCACAACAAATTGTCAGATTTTAGCTGCAAAGTGGGCGTGAATCTAAAACCTTTAGATGAAGTCATTTGTGATTTTTTAGTCAAGATTTGGAGCCAAAATAGGACGAGATATGTAAGAATCAGCTCTCATCTGCAGGAATTGATGCATTGAAGATAATTTTAAAACAACGAATAGCGATTTCGAGAGAACAACAAACTCAGTTTGATGTGTGCAATTAATGCTGATTATTTTGAACGTTATAATACATTACATTAAAACACGTTAATTACAAATTCTAGTACAACACTCCATATCATTTGCAGCATAATATTATAATAATAATTAATTTTATTGTTTTACTGCCGCTGATTCTATCTTTCCTTAATTTCAATCCAACACATCTCTGGGCTTTATGGATACTATTCGCCTTGGGAATTAAAGGGATGGGGAACTAAATTTTAAGTGATGTTCTATTGACTCATAGCACCAATTGATAGCATTCCGTGCCAAAAACACCATGCCTGGATGCAAGCGTAAGGAAATAATGCATTCCCAATATCGGGGTTAGCATTGCGCCTATGGGAGAATGGCTTCCATTGCGAAGTATAGGAGGCAAACGTCAGCTGATGGCTTGGTTTGGCTGATGGCTGATTGGTCCCGTTCCCCTCGTGAAGCTATCGATTTCAGCCAATCAGAGCAGATCATCTTCGCCATAAAAGGACATCTCTGTTGTTTACGTAACGAAAGCGCATGCGTGGTGCACTCTGGCTGACCTTTTTACTGTTTCAGGATGAGAAACATGGTAGGTGTCCTAGAAAATCGCTTGTTAAAATAAGAAAAATAGCGAAAAATTTTTTTTTTTTCGC